>NIPQ01090197.1:0-36990 GCA_002806875.1 Lepidotrigona ventralis hoosana
ATGGCGCTCAGCAACTAGCTTCTGAAGCGACGGTGTACATCGTCCTGGAAGACGTTAACGACGAAATACCTTTGTTCACTGAACGCGAGCAAGAAACTGTACTGGAGGGCGAGCCAGTTGGCAGTAAAGTTACTCAGGTCAACGCGATTGATAAGGATGGCACTTTCCCGAACAATCAGGTGAGTGGAGATCGCGAGAGCGGCCATTTTAGTTAATTCGGTGTCGAACGTTCAATGGTTGCAGTGTTGCAATATTGGATGAGTTTCAATAATTCTGCGCCAATTATTTTACAATTGTTCAATATCATTTATCAATGATCTAACGGATCAATTGTACGAATTATTAATATTAATATTATTTAATAATTATTTAATAATTGTATCATTAGCATTTTAATAATGAGCTGAGTTAGTTATAATCTCACTCGACGTATATTATAAAACATTTGGTTGAAATTAAACAACGAATTATTAATATTAATATTATTTAATAATTATTTAATAATTGTATCATTAGCATTTTAATAATGAGCTGAGTTAGTTATAATCTCACTCGACGTATATTATAAAACATTTGGTTGAAATTAAACGAACGAAGTATTCCTCTCTTCTTCCTTTTCATTCGCGACTCGTTTAACCTTTCGGTAATAAGGCTTTTAATTAAAGAAATATTCGTTTGCTCGATTCCCGATTTGTGGCTAAGCCTTGGATCCCTCATTCGATTCTAACTTATTTTTCAAACGTGGCTGACGTACCATTTAAGTAGTGTAGCGTTAATCGATCGTTACATTCATCAGCAAGTTTCGATATTACTCAGCTGTTAACTAACTCACGTGATTTTCGATTACACTCGCAAGGCTTCAATTACACGCTCTGTCTACTCTGTGTACTCCGTGTTTCGAATCTGTGTACAACATTCAATCGTTTACACGCAGGTTGCTTGTATCGGTTATTCAGAGACATTTTTGGCAAGTTGGCGTACAATTGGCTTGTACATTAATGACTCTCGCAATAATTTGTCAANGTTTGTTTCATTTTTCCAAGACAGTAAATAGTCTCGTATTATTCAAATTCGAAGTATCAACGATACCTATAAATCTGGAAACGTAATACACATTACACTTCATTCTGTATAAAATTACAATATGCTCGATTCGTGTTATTTTCAATCTACATTCACGCAAGAGATTTATCGAGTAGACGAAGTGAGATGTGCACAATCGAGCTACATAATTTGAATGGGGAACGACAGCAAGTGACAGTTCTTTCCGACATAGTTTCCGTACTTTCTGATAAATATTATGGTAAACGGATATATTATTGCGATCGGGAACTTTGTTAATTTCACGCAGTGAAATTGTGTTTGCCGAAGTCGCGGTTGTGATGGAAATATTTTCCGACATAGTTTCCGTACTTTCTGATAAATATTATGGTAAACGGATATATTATTGCGATCGGGAACTTTGTTAATTTCACGCAGTGAAATTGTGTTTGCCGAAGTCGCGGTTGTGATGGAAATACCGTGTAACTTTGCTCGCCGCGTAACGACGTTACACTGCAAAATACCGTAATTAAATTTAATCGCGCCAACCCCCGTCGACGTATATATAATTTAAAACGTCGCGTCGCGAATAACGTGTCACGCCCATCGTGTAACTTTGCTCGCCGCGTAACGACGTTACACTGCAAAATACCGTAATTAAATTTAATCGCGCCAACCCCCGTCGACGTATATATAATTTAAAACGTCGCGTCGCGAATAACGTGTCACGCCCAGATGTACAACAATTGACGTTCATTCGCTACTTTTCCTCTTGCTTCTTACGCGAGTCCAGTTACCTTTTCTTCTCTCATCAGAAAAACGGGAAGCTTTCAAGCCAGTTTTTGCCCTTAAAAAAGTGGCAAGAGCGCAAGAGAGTCGAGAAAGTTAAATGCCATTTTCCCCTCCCCCCCCAAAACCGGTGGCTAGGAGTTTAAAATTTCGTAAAAGTCTAGGAAATTTTCTTCACCTCGAGCTTCTCGAAAGCAATTTCGAAAAGCAATTTCTATTGCAGATACATCCAGCGAATACCTGTTGCGCGAATTATTTATTTTAGCAGAGAAAGTGATGAAACATGATTCCTCCCTGGACGATTCGAATTCTATTTTCTTAATCGTCTATTCGTAACAGTTCATGGTTTCGTTGACTTTAAAGAATCAGTCGTTAGTGAGCATCACGATTACGCGAACGAGCGTAATTATTAGCAGCACGGCCATCATTAATCGAAACTATATTAATTAATCTAATTGACTCGTCTTTGTCGACGATATTTCATACTGTTCGGTGTGCCGCGATCTGAACATTCGAAGCTTCTTGTTCAGAAGAAAACTACGTGATTTCAATTCGATTTGGCGACACTTTATTTCACTTATTTCGATTTACCGTCGATGCAAGCGTCACTGATTTCTTGATTTGCCACGCTGAATTCACCTTTTCTTCCTTTCTCTCTCTTTTTTCATGCAAATATTTCTGCAACACGCTTCCATGCGTTTTTCGATCGATTCTCGTTTGCGCGAGACACTCCATGAAAGTTTTTCTGAAAAGCATCTCTCTCTTTCGTTTTCTTCTTTTGTTTAAATTCCGAGGAATGTCACGAATGTTTCGAAGTTACTTCTCATCCCGACTAAAACGAGAACGAGCGCGGGCGGGTAGAAAAAGAACAAAAAAAAGAGGGAGAAGAACGTATCCGGAACGTTCGAGCTTGGAAATTATTGGCCCGAAAGTTCCTGTTTATTGGAAACTTTAAGATATATTACGATTGGGAATTCAGTTGGTAAACACACAAATGCATATAATTCCGTATTCTGCGCCCGAATCGATATGTATCCTGCGCGTAATGTAATGCAATATGTATAAGCTTTTAAACGATCGGAAATGCAAACACATGTAATCCGCCAGTAAATCNCCGGTAAAATTTTTCGGATTTTCATAAAAAAAAAAAAAAGAAAAAAAGTATGCATATTTTCGCGGCAGGTTAATCGTGTGCTTTGAGTGTTATCAAATTTTTTTAACATTCAGAATTTCGCAACTGCAGAAAAATTTTGCAAACTATTTAATCCTTTGGAAGGCTTTTAGATTCCCAAATTTCCGTGTTTTCGAAACGTGCCGAGGTTTTTTATTCCGAGTAAAAAATTATGCACGACGTGTACGTATTTCCTTTTTGTAGTCTTCAGAGAGAGGATTAAATCATATACAGTGAACAGCTATACCAATGACAATGAAAAATTGTCGATAATTTACTGATAGAACATTGTTCGAAGATTAAATGACGATCCACTTTGTCTCAGTATTCAAGCTTTTACTTCCACAGTCGTGAGTTTTTTCAAAGCTGATTTTTCTCGAAAATTGTAAAAATTCAGACGCGAGTAAAGATGTTAAGAAACTTTTTTTACCATGATCTCAATGGAAGATTGAGATTTTGTTTCTATTTTATTAAACATTAGGATTAGATAATACAATGTTAGAATTTCTTCAGTTTTTGTCGTTTCCAATCGAACTCCAATGAAACGGCGAGGAAAAAAGAAGAAAAAATTTTAAGGGCTCGTTGCAAAGAAAAGGCTTCAACCTTTAAAATGATGGCGGATCTAATTAGTAGAATTTCTCGAAGAAAGCGTATCTTTTCATTCGTGCTACGTGATATAAAGTGTCATCCTCGAAAAGAAACGTACTCACGACTATCAAAGTAGAAACTTTGCAATTTAAAATGAGACCAAGTCGATCGTTATATGATTTTCTTTTTTACCAGTTAAAAAAGTTGTCTATTGTCATTAGTACATACAATTTCGTTTGCATGAACTTCTCTGGGCAACAAGTACATTGAAATTTATATATCAGACGAGATAAGTTTCAAAGCATTTGGTCGCAAAATTCAATGTTTCATTTGTGAAAGAACAAAACTTCAAATATTCTCCATTACTCTATATTTATATATATATATATATTATTATATATTATATAATATGTTATATATATTATTATATATATACATATATATTTTTTATATATATATGCTGCCTAACAGATGACGCAAGATAGTGATATTACTATATATATATATATATATAGTAATATCACTATCTTGCGCCATCTGTTGGGCAGCTTTCAAATTTCACTAGTGAGTAGCCATCTTTTGGCGCGAAGAAATCACGAACGCTTTCTTTGCTCGTTCGACTGTTTTAAAGTGTGTGTCAGACGAAGCATTTTACATTGATCGGAACGAATAATGATCAGGATGATCTGTGTCTGGACTATACGTCGAGTGTTACAAAAGTTCTCGTACGTACGCGTTTTGTTCATCGACATAGTAATCGCGAGGGGCAAAGCGTTGTCACGAAGCAACTTCATCATGTCAAGACGCAATCTTTTGCCAGTGAATGCACGTTTTAGACTAATTTTTTATTTTTATTTTTTTTTTTTCGCTCAATCGTTGTTCGTAGTGATCAGTGTTATCGAGTAGAGCTTGTGATTCGTCAGTTTCGATCTTCACAGGAGCAACGGTACGTTTACGATCATTTTCAAAATTTACTCGTCACTTTCAGGATATTATCACGATATTATCCCCAAGAATGGAACAAAATTTTTTCAATTTGAAGCGTTTTTCTGGCGTCAAAATCCTTTCTTGTCATTGCCAAATGATTGTTTAATTCTTAGGTTAGGCTTCACAGGTGTTGTCGAAATCAACCGCCATTTTTAATGCAGCATTGCTGCAAAGTGACAAAAGAGCGGGGAAATGCTTGAATTTCAAAACGTTACGACAATTACTCCGTTACCGTTATTAAGGAAGAAAATTCATTTGCACGTTTGGTACATTACCGACCGGTAGCCGATTGATCGGTCGGTAAAGTGTTAATTATCACGCCTGTCAGTAATATTTTCGTTCGTATTGTAAGCATTCGGGTAGGAAATAAGTGAATTCAATCAACAAGGGTTCATTTAATCGAGCATTGAGTGAAATTTGAATTGAATGAATTCAAATAAATATGGAGCCCTGTAGACATAAAGACGGAGAGGTCTGTTGCATTCAATCCATAATCGAGCACGTTCGTCGTGTTTCAGGTGACGTATTACGTGGTGGACAGCGACAGGAACGAGGGGAAGGATTACTTCGAGATCAACAGAGAGACCGGCGAGATCTTCACGAAGGTGATGTTCGATCGCGAGAAACAGGGCGCTTACGCGTTGGAGGTGGAGGCCAGGGACGGCGCGCCATCCGCCAGACCCAACAGCAACGGCCAGCCGAATTCCGGTGAGTCGATCATTGAATGCCTCTATAAATGCCTCGACTGGAAAATATTCGAAAATTTTTGCCCGAAATTTAATCTACTACTCGAAGTAGTACAATACAATAGCGTTCCCTTGCGCGACAGAACGCCTCTCCACGTGGAATCGTGTCTGCGTTGCGCTGATTTAGAACCGATCAATTCCGCGAATCTCGCCGACCTCGGAGAATGAGGCCCGTAAAATTATCATAATTATCGTAATGCCCTGTTTTTCACTTGGAAAGAGAAAGCAAAGTTCGACGAACGAAGTTTCCTTTGCCTTTTGTAAATTAGGCAAAAAGNGACTTTCACGTTTTAACGATGGTTTGAATTTTTAATAGATATTTATTTCGAGAGTTTCTGAACAGAGACGAGAGACATGTGAAAAACAGCAGATTTATATTAGACCTCAGCTTTAATCTAAAAATATATTTTTATTTTATATATTAAATACATTTTTAGATTAATTACATTTTTATATTAAATACATTTTTAGATTAATTTAGATAAATATTATATCTTCGATTCAGCATTTAGCTGAGGATTTTCTTCTTCTAATTTCGCAGGGTGAAATAGGTGAAAAAGGGAAGAGGGAGAAAGAGAGAGAGAGAGGAGAAAAAAGAAGCTCGACTGACCGCAGCCTGCGATTTCACGATAAATCAACAGCCGTTGCTGCTTTCGTAATGAACCTCTGTCTTCGTTTAACCGTTTTATCGCGAAGATCGATACCGGGGTTCCTCAAATCTCCCGACCCGCAACGGGAGCTAATAAATTACCGAACATGAATTTTCCATTAAATTATCTGCATAAATTAACCGTGAAATATCATCGAGTTCTTGGAACGAGTAGAGAATGCCGCGCGATCTTGTTCGTACCTAAATGAAAATCGACAAGTAGGAAATCTCACTCTGATATACATACATATATATATATATATATATATATATATATATATATATATATATATATATATATATATATATATATATATGCATCTCGCTGACCTACTATCTGTAGTTGAGCTCTGTTTGTTCCGTAAATTTGAATTTTTCAGTTAGCAACGAAGCCAGTTAGCTTCGTGTGATTTCTTCTCGCGTGGGAATATCCTTCGAGGTTACTTAATTAATTGCTAAAATTTCAATCCGCAAGGTGGTGTGTGTTTGATAGGTTAGGTTTAGGTTATTTATTCAGGTTATTTATTTAAGTTAGGTTTAGGTTAGATTTAGATTAGATTCAGGTTATTTATTTATTTCAAAAAGTTTAGGTTAGGTTTAGATTAGATTTAGCTTATTTATTTAAGTTATTTATTTAGATTAGGTGTAGGTTATTTATTTAGGTTATTTATAGATTAGGTTTAGGTTTAGATTTAGGTTTAGGTTAGTTTAGGTTAGGTTTAGGTTTAGGTTTAGGTTATTTATTTATTTCAAAAAACAGTTTAGGTAAGATTTAGGTTATTTATTTAGGTTAGGTTTAGATTATTTATATAGGTTAGGTTTAGATTAGGTTTAGGTTAGTTTAGGTTAGGTTTAGGTTAGGTTTAGGTTATTTATTTATTTCAAAAAACAGCTTAGAGAAATGATTTCTTATTTCTCACACATTTATCCTATCTTCCTTTTCATTCGTGTATAATATTCAAAATGAGGAACTTCCTCCTGGGCCCCTAATTTAAAAAAAGAGCGATAAATTTGTAACATTTACTATAAAAACAGGATGGACGAGATGTTTCTCCAAGGGAATTATATAGTGTTGAATTTACAAAATCTTGTGACTCGGGGAAATCTGGAGATGAATATGCATTTTCACGGGAATTTGCGTATCGCAACCGAGGCAACACGAGCGCGTTCTTCATCACCGAATCTTTCGATGATTTCACGCCGGCATTATAACAGTGTGTTTTCTGCTTTTTGTCTGTTTCAGTGACGAAATTCATCCGTATTGGAATAGCCGACAAGAACGACAATCCGCCTTACTTCGACAAAGGCCTCTACGAGGCTGAAGTAGACGAAAATGAGGATATCCAGCACACGGTGCTCACTGTCACCGCCAAAGATCACGACGAGTGTAAGTAAAGACATAATACACGTCACGATTTCGACGAACCATCGACGAATGATCAATTGAATGAAATTCAGGTTGCTTCTGAAGATTCGACGGAGATGCTTTATCGTCGTCGATTTTTGAAAGATAAAGGACATAAAATAAACACGGGGGAATTGAATTGAGTTTATTCCTCCTGGAGTCAGAAAAATCGAAACTCTGCTGGATAACAATACAGTCGCAATTGTTTTCTTTCTGTTTGTTATTTCCATTTGCATCGCCATGTGGAATATTCCGCGAGTAATATCACCAAGCGCCGATAGCAATTGATTAAAACCTTGTATTTTATTAATGTTCGATACACTGGTATTTCGCTCTAATTAGACTGCGGATGTTTGTGCGAACGACGTATTGTTTGAAAACGTAACAAGACAAAAGAATCACAGACAGTACATTTTTCTATACATAAAATTTCCTGATGAATCCATGGACATGACGATCAATTGACATTATAAATTATAACGATAAATAGTAAATATTTCAATCAAATTGTGAACGATTTGATAAATTATTTACATGATAACTAGATTATGTAATATAATAACTTCGACTAAAATCCATATCGTGATGCAAATGGGTTAGAAAGATTCCAAATTGGTGTTTCAGAACATTTTCTGGCACTTTTCCTCCAAGAAAATGTGCCATTCTTTTAATAAATCGACAGTATAGTTGCCAGTTTTTCTGCTTGTACAATACTGCACGTACACGTATAGTATCAGTTTCTCAGCGAAGTTCTTAGCGTCTTACCCCNGAGATAACTGTGCCATTTTCCTCCAAGAAAATGTGCCATTCTTTTAATAAATCGACAGTATAGTTGCCAGTTTTTCTGCTTGTACAATACTGCACGTACACGTATAGTATCAGTTTCTCAGCGAAGTTCTTAGCGTCTTACCCCTATTCCTGATAATGATTTTATACTTCGTTCCGAAGTTGCGTATCCGTAACCTGGCTAACAAGTTTCGCTAAAATCCATCTGGCTCTCCGCGACTCCCGGCTGCGAAAGGCACATAAACTGCTTACGAAACTTTAAATACCAGATGGCTGAGGCGAAGTCACGAAACATATCCGGTGGACCTCAATTAAGAACTTGGAACGTACAGATTTATTACATCCTGATAGAACTCGTTTAACACGTTCCATGCCAAGCCATTTTTGCCTTTTGTTGTCGTTCAGGTCATTTGATATTTTGACTAAAATTCATTACAATCTTTCATTACATCATCAATCGATAAGTAGTTCTCTTGTTTAGAGTAGCTATCACATCGTGTACCACCGGTGGTACACATGCTACTTCCTTACTTCGCCTTAACACGCGTCGCGCCATTTTTTTTCTTTTTTTTTTTTGCTTTTTTTCGTCTCTATTTCCACCTATAAGTGGAAACAAGAAATCAGAGGCCCCCGGAGTGATTAAATTCATTACTGCTTATTATAATTAAGCACGTTCGCCGGTGAAAATTTCAAGAGTCGGTTTTTAATAAATTCTCGCGGCTGGAAGTTGCCCGTAAGTCGCTTGTGAAACATGCAGAAATGCGTTTTATCTTCTTTTTTTTTTGCGACTGTATCAACTAGTTTAGCAACGAGACGGGACCGTTTTTTAATTATTCTTCGCGGAACGCGACACCGAAAATTGGCCCAATTCCACCGAGATTAAACTTCTCCTGTCTTGGTAACTATTTTTTTAAAAATTCACGCTACCTCCCCCCCCCTTCCGTGTGCCAATGACAATGAAAAATTGTCGATACATGTTGATCTCATTTTAAAGCATTTAGAAAAAAAATTTTTTTTTTCTTTTCTTGAAGATGATTTTCATTTCAAATTTCACCAAAGTCTCGAAGATTGAAATTTTCTCATTGCAGCAAGCTCTTGGAATTTGCCTGCACTCGTGCAACAAGTTTTACGAGATCTGGGAGCTGGGAAAGAAATCATCTCTCGATGTTCTTCTTTCTACTTCTTCTGTTTGAACTTTTACAATTGTCGAGAGAGCAAACAAGAAAAAGTGTTCGCTACGCCGCGTTGCGAAGCCATCATTTCCTACAGATTCAAATTCTTACGAAATCGATTTAAATCGTCGACGATTAAATTTCTCCCGCTGTCATTGGTTCCGTGGTCACGTTCCTTATTGTATAGGGTGGGCCAAAAATCACTTCCTAGAAACTACTAAAATTTAATTTGAAATTAATAAAATTTCGATGTTTTATTGAAAAAAAAATAGGTAAGAAAAACCAATGTTTGGCCCACTCTTTATATCCCTTCTTCAAATTATTCTTGTATAATGTATGTATAAATAATTCTAGTATGATAATTATTCAATTATTCTTCTTGTTCAAATTATTATTTTCCTACGGCGTCGAATTCCGATCGTTTCGTAAGCAACGCTTGGATAAAATAGCCATCGCAATTTCCCACGGAAGAATTCCATGTGAAAAAGATCTTTCTCTGTGTTTTACAGCCTCGCGTATTCGATATGAGATTACGAGCGGTAACATAGGCGGTGCATTCGCCGTGAAGAACATGACTGGCGCCATCTACGTCGCAGGTGCATTAGATTACGAGACGAGGAAAAGGGTTAGTGCGCCATGGTATAAGCGGGAGGAACAAACACTGACAGCGGCCGAGAAAAGTGAATGGGGGAAAAACAAAAAAAAAAAAGAAAAAGAGAGAAAGGAAACAACGAATGGGACAGAGAAAAAGAACGAGAATCTCCTCCGATACTTTGCCGGTCAATCCTTTTAACGCGGCCCGATAAAACTGTGAAATAGTGCGAGAACTATTCTCCTGTTTCACTCGTTCGTCACTATGTTTTGACAAGTCTCTCACGTTGGGAAAATATCCCTAGATGAATTATACATTTTCTATCCTCCACCGTTTCAGAGTAGAAATAATTTCTCTTCCTCGAGGATTAAAGGATCCAATTTACTTGATTAATCTTTCGCCGCTCTACCTTGTTTCGTTGGAAAAACGGAAGGTTCGTTCGCTGCCAAAAAGATTAGACGTTCGTGCGGTTCTGTATTCGAATTTCCTTTTCTTTTCACGTTTGGCACTCGCCTGCCACTCATCTCTGACAAACGAAGAAGAATAAATTCCTTCTGTTTTCCTGTTTTTTGATCGAGTTGGTTCGCGATTCCGGGTCAAGACGTGTTATCCTGGCCGTTCGTTGTTTCCAGAATCAACCGGTTCCTTTGCTTTCTTTTACGATCGGTGAATTGTCGCCTCGATTTTCCCCCGGAAAGAACAGACCGGCTGGCTGTCGGTGCAGTAACTCGCAGGTCAGCTGCACACACACACGCGTGTGCTCAAGCGTGTTATCCACTTGCCCGTTGCTTTAATCTTGCAGTACGAGCTTCGCCTCACCGCGTCTGATAACCTGAAAGAAAATTACACGACAGTGGTGATACACGTGAAGGACGTGAACGACAATCCGCCTGTCTTCGAACGACCGACTTACAAAACACAGATCACAGAGGAGGACGACAGGACCCTGCCTAAACGCGTCCTCGGGGTAATTATTCGCTCTGCGACCCTAATTTCTCGTCGACTGATTTTCGATCGTTACACCGAAATGCTTTGCGAGAATATCAGAAGGGATAAGTTGATTTTCTTTTTTTTTCTTCTTCTTCTTTTTCTTTGCGATCTGCGTGACAACTCGAAACACAGCGAGTCTCGAGTCACTCTTCTATTGGATAACAACTTTTCTAATTCCAATAGTGGGGAATTTCTGTTAATTCGATAATCTATATTTTCACCCTTCTCGCGTCAATTTTTTACAATTTCCTTTACAATCGGACGAGAAAAAAGGGGGGCAGGGGCATGATATCTCATTTCCGTAAATTGTCAAATCGGCAACGTGAAATTCGCGAAACTCTTGCTAAAGTTAATCCGAAGCTGTGTCGTTACGTCGCTTCTTAACATACACCCGGCAGCAAGCAAGCTTCCGAATAAACGAAAATTATAGTACGCACGCCGGTATATATCTACCAGGCTTATATAGAATTCAGAGCGTAAAATCCGGAATATGAAACAAGTAATATGAAACATAAAGTATGGATCGTACGATATAGAATACATAGTGTGGAATATGAAATATGCAGGCATAGTGTATGGCAGCCGTTGCACGCGATATAACCTAAAATATTCATAATTTATCGCTTGCGATCGAAGCTTATACAAAGCTTGACGAATGAGTGAATTGTAAATGAATTCACGCGCGATGAAGAGACAAAGATCGACAGTTAAAAATCGTAAAATCGTTAACTAAAAAAATATCGTAAAATATTAATGATGGTACCAATGACATTGCGATTGGTAATAAAGAAATTCGTTAATCATCGCAGGTCACAGCGACTGACGGCGACAAGGACAGGCCGCAGGATATCGTCTACTTTTTAACTGGCCAGGGCATCGATCCTGACAATCCAGCGAACAGTAAATTCGACATAAACCGCACCAGCGGTGAAATTTACGTTCTAAAGGTTTGTTTGCAATCCTGTTACGATGATTAGCAAAAGCACATAATTCGAGTGAATGTCAATACCTTCAAATCATTTATAATGATGTGAAGAAATTAATGCAGTATGCAAATGATTTGACTGAAGTACTTGCAGGCAAAGAAAAGGTAAATCACAATGTGACGACTTCTTTGGTACAATTTTTGCTCTACGTAATTTTTCTTCGAATCGCTAGTTTTTTTTTTTTTTTTAATTTCAAAATATATATTTTATAAGTGAAAGTCGAAGAAACGCATTCCAGCGCCATCTGGGGAGTCATACGCTTCAACTTATTCGTTGCAGATAACATTTCAATATAATTATGTGCAAAAGCACATAATTTGAGTGAATGTTAATCATTTATAATGATGTGAAGAAATTAATGCAGTATGCAAAAATGATTTTATTTGTAATATGCATGCGTGAATATTATTCGCGCAATAATTATTGTAATATACATTGTATTGAAGTACTTGCAGGCAAAGAAAAGGTAAATCACAATGTGACGACTTCTTTGATGCAATTTTTGCTATACGTAATTTTTCTTCGAACATCTTCTAAAACATTGCTAGTTTTTTTTTTTTCATTTCAAAATATATATTTTATAAGTTAAAAATAAGTGAAAGTCGAAGAAACGCATTCCAGCGCCATCTGAAGGATCGCACACTTCGATTTATCAGTTGCAGATAACATTTCAATATAATAGGAAATCCAACGTGTTAATTAAACCGATTTATCACCGAAGTACATGCTTGAATCCTCTTCAAATCTATGTTGTTCAACAGACGAACATTTATCTTTGACACTTCCACGTGGAGAAAGATCGAAATTAAAGNTGACACTTCCACGTGGAGAAAGATCGAAATTAAAGCAGCAGATTGCTTATAGATTCTGCCTGGGACCTGATTAAAAACGTAAAAACTTCGTACAATTCGACGGGGAAGCTTCTATCTCTTCTAGCGACGTGAAAGATTCCACTTCAAATAGACTCGCTCTGCTTTCCCTCAAGATTTAATGTTTGATGTTTGAAAAAAGAGGAGCAGGTCTGAACCTCGGACGATAAATCGCGTATTTAATTCACAGCCCCGCTGAGAAACGCGAGAGCGATAACACACAGAAAGAGAGAGAGAGAAAGTTTCTTGTTTCTTTTATTAAATTTGTTTCGGATCCCGAGCTGGTTTAAAACCGGGTAATCCCGGTGCTGTTTTTCCGCTTGCAACACAGCCGCTGGACAGGGATCAACCAAATGGGAGGCCGCAGTGGCGATTCACTGTGTTTGCTCAAGACGAGGGCGGCGAGGGCTTGGTTGGATATGCTGACGTTCAGGTGAACCTAAAGGATATCAACGACAATGCGCCCACGTTCCCGCAAGGCATTTATTTCGGGAACGTCACGGAAAATGGAACGGCAGGTAACGTTCAGGATTACTTTTTCACTACCAAGAAAATATTGCCTTTCTTTTTCCTTTTACTTTCACGATGTGTGTTGGAACATGACGGCTACTCATTTATGAAATGTTGGTTTATAAAACGATTTATTCCGATCGAAACAACATTTAACAATAATCCGATGATAATTGACTATTGGTGAAATTTATTTAACGAGGTTTTACAAAAATTTAGGAAAATACTGTTGAGAACGAGATTTTCGTACTTTCAATCCGGAAAAGGAGAGGAAGTAAGAAAATTTTCTTGAAGCGAACCATTATGTGCGCAACATTTTTAATGATTTTTCGTAAAATTCGCTGAAAATGGGCTATGAGGATATAAAGATATTTTTAGAGAAGATAATGTACTGAATTAATGAAGGAGAAAAAGAAAAAAATAGAGGAAAGTGTGTGATGTATTAATTCTGATATATTTTAGATTATTAGATCTTTACTGAAATTCGAAGAAATGTCAAATTTCGAGAAGTAACGTTTGAAAAGCTGAGAACTTGCATCGTAAATTTTAAAAATTCGAATTCAACCGTTTTTATAAAAACTTGTATTCACTCTGATGAAATTCCATGCCATTCGCTCGATTTTTATGAGAGTAAGTAACAAAAATAAAAAAAAAAATTTTATGAATTCAAAACGATGTAATCTGCTTAAAAGTAATTCCAAATTTTACGAATTCAAATCGATATGAAAAATTCTCTTCATCCTGCATGTTACGAAGATTTCACATTAAATATCGTAGATTTATCAGAAACAGGTGTAATATCTATCAGATTAAAAGCCTAAAGATTCTCGAATCCCTAAAAAAAAAAGAGAAAAAAAGGTTGATTGGAATTTTCAAAATTTCGCTCTCAATCCGTCGAGAAACTAAAAGAAAGATTTTCCCACCCATTTTCCTCTCGCTGAGAAAACATCTCGAGATCTCGATCTGTTTCTTGTTTTGCTACCAGGCATGGTTGTGATGACCATGACAGCGGTGGACTACGACGACCCGAGCGAGGGTACGAACGCCAAACTGATCTACTCGATCGAGAAGAACGTGATCGAGGAGGAGACTGGCTCGCCAATATTTGAAATCGAATCGGAAACCGGCGTGATAAAGACGGCGGTATGCTGCTTGGATAGGGAACGTACACCGGATTATTCGATACAGGTGGTAGCAATGGATGGAGGGGGGTTAAAGGGTGAGTAGAAAAATAAAAAACGACGATCCGAGAGTGTTTTCACACGTTGTTCACGTGACGATATTTCCCCAATATTTAGGGACAGGCACGGCGTCTATACGAGTGAAAGATATAAACGACATGCCGCCCCAATTTACGAAGGAGGAGTGGTTCACCGAGGTGGATGAAACGGAAGGTCCAGATCTGCCGGAAATGCCGATTCTCACGGTCACCGTGCACGACGAGGACGAGACGAACAAATTCCAGTACAAGGTACACTGCTCTGTGATTTCCCCGCTGTGTGAGATCACAAGGAGACAGTTGGTAATTAAAAGAAAAAAAAAAAATTTTTTTTTTTGAACACAGGTGATTGAGAGTAGCGGTTACGGTGCTGATAAATTCACCATGGTGAGGAACAACGATGGCACCGGCTCGTTGAAGATTGTACAGTCGCTGGACTACGAGGACCAATTGCAGAGCAACGGTTTCAGATTTAGGATACAAGTGAACGATAAGGTAGCCAGATCCGAACAGAATGGAAAATTACAAATCTGTGTATTTCGATTCTATCACGAAAATGATTTCCTTTGCTCGAAGAAGAATCATCTCGTTTCGAAATCGAGATTGTTGATGTTTCCATTCCTTTCGAGAAACGTGTCGTGAATGGCCAAAAGAACGCAACGTTGGCGTGATTTTTCAGGGCGAGGACAACGACAACGACAAGTACCACGTCGCGTATTCGTGGGTGGTCGTGAAGCTGCGCGATATAAATGATAATCAGCCCCAATTCGAGAAGGCGAATATCGAGGCTACGGTGCCGGAGAATGCTCGCATTGGTAGCAGCTTGCAGACGTTCACGGCCACAGATCCCGATCAGGGCGGCAAGAGCAAGGTGTTCTACTCGATCGATAGGAGTTCCGATCGCAAGAGGCAATTCTCCATCAACGAGAATGGCACGGTGTCCATTCAAAGGAGCCTCGACCGCGAGGAGACGCCCAGGCATCAGGTACATGTGCTTCTCAGAATTCATAATTAAAAGTTTCGCTCTTGAAAAGAAAGCAAGCCAACTGAAAATCCATTGATTTCTACAATTATTTAATACAGTTTCTAACTCGACCATTCACCACCTGTTTCTTCTTTTCTTTTCTGGAAACTTCTTTTAAACTGTTTAAAGCTTGTTTAACTAGAGAGGGATGAATGTGAACGTATTTGAGTAAGCAACCTAGGGTCAATTTCAAAGGTTTGGAAGGGCTCTGTTTAGAGTCTGTTTGCTGTCTAGTTTCTGTTTGAGAAACAAGATGTCGCAGTTGAGTTTGCTAGCATAAAGCCCCCCACAGGATTGAGGGTACGCGTCTATCTATAGATATTATAGATCAGAACCTTCATTCAGGACCGTCACATCAAATTTGAACTCTTGGAACCATTGCACGCTGAGACATGCTACAGCCCATTGTCATTAGAACATTTAAACCACGATGAAGAGTCAGTGTCATCTTCTCCACATGTGACATAAGAGATTCTATTCTCAAACTCTTTGGAAGCTATGCACAGACAACTTATCAGGAATTCGCGAGTGACAACGTCTATAACATAGTTCATTCAACGAGTCGTCGTTGCGTTTCAGGTGAAAATTTTGGCCATCGACGATGGAATCCCGCCGAAGACAGCAACGGCCACGTTGACGGTGATCGTGCACGACATAAACGACAATCCGCCGCGATTCCTGAAGGACTACAGGCCAGTGTTGCAGGAACACTCGCAGCAGAAGAAAGTAGTGGAGATCTCGGCGACGGACGACGACGATCGATCAAAGAGCAATGGGCCACCGTTCACTTTCAGAATGGACCCAAAGGCCGACGATGTGATTCGTGCCAGTTTCAAAGTCGAGAGCGATAACAGTTAGTCTCGGTGTAATCCTTATCACGTCCCATATCGTGGTAGTGAACGCTGCTAACAAAGTCCCCCTGTGTTTTTGTTTCATTGCAGAGGGAGCGAACGGTGATGGCATGGCCATTGTTTCGTCGTTACTGTCGTTCAATAGAGAACAACAAAAGGAATACTTGATACCGATCGTCATCAAGGACACGGGCACCCCGTCGATGTCTGGGACCAGTACCTTAACGGTTATTATCGGCGATATCAACGATAACAAAATGCAGCCTGGCTCGAAGGACATTTTTGTATATAACTATGCAGTACGTGTTTCGCTTTCATTTTATACTCTCTCGTTCGACGTTCTACTTCTGTCGGAGAGATATTAAATCAATGAAGACTGATGTTAAGGATTCTTCGATCCTCATGTTTGATGTGTGACTCTATGTATGCTTGCATAAAACTGACTGCACCTCTCTGAACTCCTCTGGCCTTGTGTGCGTATAGATTGTGTTAATTAAAGTATAATGATTACTTGTTGTCCTGTCTAGGTATGCGTCCCTCACTTTAAGATTTTAAAAGAGTGTTAGGATTTGGAATCATATCAAGACTGGATGATCTTAATTTGTACATTGGTGTTTATGGTCCTCATACGCCCTAACAATCATTGTATCTTCGTTTTTGTAAAATTTGTAACTTTGTATGAAAGGTCGTACAACGATAAACATAGACTTGGTTCAAAGCCTCTGAAATGCATCGTTCGTTTTGAAGTGTCTGGATGATGAAGTGAGGACACTTTTCTTCTCGAAAATACCACAGATTATCACCATTGAGAAATTGTCTTCGTGACTGGATCTACGACAAATTTGAATAATGAAACTCAGCATTCAAAGTTGAATGAAATGGCGGGGGAAAGATCCTACATCAAGTTCTCACACGTGGTTGTAAAATTAATGTTTTCACGCAGTATAACTTAGTATAATATTTCCGAAAAGAGAAATTTCTTCCCACAAAATTGTAACAGTTTCAATATTTGGTAAGAGTTCGAAATCCAGACGAAATCTGAAGAAGAAAGAATCGGTAATTTTGAAAAAAAGTGGAGAAACTGCGAGGAATTTTTGATTTCTTAAAACACGTCTCGCTTTTAATTTCTCTCCGACATATAACTCTCGCCGGCATTCTGTTGGTACACGTTAAACTTGATCTTCAGGCCACGTGTACCACCATATTTCTAATAATATTACCATAAGTGGTACACGATGTAAAGAAGAGAACTACTTATCGATTGATGATATCAACCTTTAGTCGAAATATCAAATGGCCTGAACGACAACAAAAGGCAAAAATGGCTTGCCACGGAATGTGTTAACATCGGTTATTAACTCTACCGATTTCTACAGGGACAATCACCGGACACAGAGATAGGCAGGATTTACGTGTTCGACTTGGACGACTGGGACCTGCCGGACAAGAAGTTCTACTGGGACGGTTTGGAACATACGCAGTTCAAGCTGGACGAGGACACCGGTATGATTTATATGAAGTCGGGCACTCACGACGGTAGATACCATCTGCGTTTCAAAGTCTACGACCGGAAGCACACGCAGACCGACGTGCCGGCGAACGTGACGATCACCGTGAAGACGATTCCTCACGAAGCTGTATTGAATTCCGGATCGGTTCGAATATCTGGTATAACCGACGAAGATTTCATTCGCGTCTGGGATTACAAAGTAAGCGTCTCGTCCATTCTTTTTCTCTCTTTTCGTTTCTTTAACCCCTTGCCCCATTTTGACGAGCCTGACTCGTGATGAAAATTTTAGGTCGAACTTGAATATCACGAGTCAGGCTCATTGTTTCATTTCATGTGAAACGTAAATATCACGAGTCGAACTCGTGGTCTTAATCTCGGACCAAATATGAATGTCTCGAATGGGATCTTGTGTCCCAATGCAGGCCACATGTTACCTGAGAGATATTTTCGTGGTACAGATAACATCTAAAAGCTAAATAAATAAATTCATTTGATGAGCAACATCACGTGACGTGAATACGGGCACGGCTTCTTCCGAGTTAAATCGTAGGCCAAGGGGTTAATCTACCGTTCGTTTCGTTTCCAGTCGCAGACTGTATCGCGTAGCAAGGCGGAACTGTTCAGAGATAAACTGGCGCATCTNGCTAAATAAATAAATTCATTTGATGAGCAACATCACGTGAAATGAATACGGGCACGGCTTCTTCCGAGTTAAATCGTAGGCCAAGGGGTTAATCTACCGTTCGTTTCGTTTCCAGTCGCAGACTGTATCGCGTAGCAAGGCGGAACTGTTCAGAGATAAACTGGCGCATCTGTTGAACATCGATAGAGAGAACGTTGACGTGTTCAGCGTTCAGCTTCGTAGGATGCATCCGCCGTTGACGGACGTGAGATTCGCGGCGCACGGCTCGCCGTATTACAAACCTGTGAGACTGAACGGGATCGTGCTGATGCACCGTGAAGAGGTAAATTAGATTAAAAACTAGGACCTGATTTATATATCTCTCTAAATTTGATTGGGGAATAATAATTGCAATCCGTACAGATCGAGAAAGAAGTCGGCATGAACATAACGATGGTCGGGATCGACGAGTGTTACTACGAGAACGAGGTGTGCGAGGGCAGTTGTACGAACACGTTGGACATCAGCAGCCTGCCGTACATGGTCAATGCGAACAGGACCGCCCTGGTTGGTGTACGAGTGGACGTGATCGCCGAGTGTACGTGCGGTGCACGGAATTTTAGCAAAGGAGAGTCGTGCAGGAGCAGCCCTTGTTACAACGGCGGTCGTTGCGTGGAGGGTCGATTTGGATTGTCGTAAGTGTCTGACGACTCGAGTGACATAATAAGACGTATGCACGCCTAATGTAATCCACTCAACGTGATCGTAGGTGTCAATGTCCTGCTGGATACAACGGGCCAAGGTGTCAGCAAACGGCAAGAAGCTTCCGCGGCAATGGATGGGCTTGGTATCCAGCGCTGGAAATGTGCGACAACAGCCACCTGAGCTTCGAATTCATCACTAAAAAACCGGACGGCTTGCTGCTGTACAACGGTCCCATTGTTCCTCCGGAGGCTGACGAGATCATGGTTTCTGGTAAGTCGCTTTTTCTATGTTTTTTTCTACCGGCAATAGAAATGAATCGTTGCAATTATTCTGTCTGATCGCAGATTTTATATCCGTCGAACTGGAACGTGGAATACCTCGGCTACTGATAGACTTCGGTTCCGGTACACTGGAGCTGAAGGTGAAACCGAAGCGAACGTTGGACGACGGAGAGTGGCACAGGCTCGACATCTTCTGGAACACGGAGGTCAGAAATTTAATGCGAGAGAACAGGCGGCTATGTTGAAAGTACATGTACTGAAAAGCAATTGTTCCATCTTCTGCAGACTGTGAAACTGATAATCGATTACTGCAAATCGGCGGACATCTCGGAACCGGAAGACGGCACACCGCCGGAATTCAACGACACCAGTTGCCAGGCCCAGGGAACGATACCGCCTTTCAACGAGTACCTGAACGTGAACGCGCCGCTTCAAATCGGTGGCCTCTACGTCGAGCAGTTCGACCCGACCCACTACAAGTGGAAGCACATGCCAGTTGGAAAAGGTTTCGACGGTTGCATCAAGAACCTGTTCCACAACAGCAAGCTTTACGATCTAGCTCATCCCGGCTTGTCGAGGAACAGCGTGGCCGGCTGCCCTCAGACCGAGGAGATCTGCAACAACCAGGAGTCCACGTTCCGTTGCTGGGAACACGGCACTTGCGTGGGCAGCTTCACCGAGGCTAGATGTCAATGCAATCCAGGCTGGACCGGTCCAGGATGCATGACGCCCACTATACCGACGACCTTCAAGCCACAGAGTTACGTCAAGTACGCGCTCTCGTTCGAGCCGGACAAATATTCCACGCAGGTGCAGCTGAGATTCCGTACCCGGGAGGTCCATGGCGAGTTGTTCAGAGTTAGCGACCAGCATAACAGAGAATACGCCATCTTGGAGGTAAAGTAGTGTTGCAAATTAATATTACAAGCGTAGAGCGTAGCTAGCACACTAGCGTGCAGAGACTTGAAATGCTTTCAATGTTTAGATCAAGGACAGCAGACTGCACTTCCGGTACAATTTGAACAGCCTGAGAACCGAGGAACGAGACATATGGCTGACTGCGATAGCTGTCGACGATGGACAGTGGCACACGGTTAGAGTGTCAAGATATGGATCGGCTGCGACCTTGGAGTTGGATGGTGGTGAAGGAAGAAGATTTAATGAAACCTTCTCGTTCGAAGGGCACCAATGGTTATTGGTTGACAAGCAGGAGGGTGTTTTCGCGGGTGGCAAGGCTGAGTACACTGGAGTCCGGACATTCGAGGTGTACGCAGATTATCAAAAAGGTAAACGTTTTACCTTATCAAACTGGAACGATTAATATGATTCTGATGGAAATACAACTTTTTGTTCAAACAGGATGCCTGGATGACATAAGGCTAGAGGGCAAGCATCTCCCGTTACCACCAGCCATGAATGGAACGCAATGGGGTCAAGCAACCATGGCGAGAAATTTGGAGAGGAACTGCCCCTCGAACAAACCATGCGCCAACGTCATCTGCCCGGAGCCATTCGAATGCATCGATCTTTGGAACGAGTACGATTGCACGTAAGTGTTGCAACAACTGTAGGACACGACAGGGTATATCTCGATGACGATATTTCAAAGAACAAATCATGCAACTGTCATTTATTTGATATCGTGCGATAATCTTGAATGGCAGACTCACTCTGCATACATGTGACAAATTGTATACATATTGCACTGTCTAAATTCATAGATGCGGAGAAGGAAGGATTCCATCGCCTGATAACAAAGGATGCATGGACAAGAACGAGTGCATAGATTATCCTTGCTTGAACGGCGGTAGATGTATCAATCAGGATCCCCGCTTCAGATACAGGTGTATCTGCCCGGACGGTTTCTGGGGTGAGAACTGCGAGCTTGTTCAAGAGGGGCAAACATTGAAACTGAGTATGGGGGCATTGGCAGCTATCTTGGTTTGCCTTTTGATCATCCTTGGTAAATATCGTGTAAATTCTCAGAAGGATGCTCGGTAGCCGTCTAACGACCTGTCTTGCGTTGTAGTCCTCGTTCTAGTGTTTGTCGTCTACAACAGAAGAAGAGAGTCTCACATCAAGTATCCTGGGCCTGACGACGACGTGAGGGAAAATATCATCAACTACGACGACGAGGGTGGTGGAGAGGACGACATGACCGCGTTCGACATTACCCCGCTTCAGATCCCTATCGGTGGCCCGATACCAGAAATGGGTGGCAAACTACCACCGTGTAAAATACCCTGTAAGTAACGTTACTGTACCTTCTTCTACATTAGTAGAAGATTGCAGAGTAATATCCTCGGACATGCTGATATCGATTCGATTGCAAATTTACAGATACACTAGGACCGGAGCCGAACGTGGGCATCTTCATAGAAGACCATAAAAAGAGAGCTGACAGTGATCCAAACGCGCCACCGTTCGACGACCTACGAAATTACGCATACGAGGGTGGTGGAAGCATCGCGGGCTCGTTGTCATCGTTAGCTTCCGGTACGTACGTTAGCTTCTGTCCGGCAAAAATTGGCAGAAGTAGGATATGTGTCCGTGTCGTTATTTTGAAAAATCAACAGGGACAGACGACGAGCAGCACGAGTACGAGTACTTAGGCGCTTGGGGGCCGAGATTCGACAAGCTGGCCGACATGTACGGGCCGGCAGAGGAAAGCGAAGAGGAGGACTAAGGGAAAGCAGTCACGAAGAACCTCTGCGATCCTTAAGCTCGTACGATCCGTACGCTCTCGGTGGGGAGGGACAGTGTTCGCACGAGCTTAAAATTAAAAAGAAAAGAAAAAAAAAGAGGAAGAAAGAGAGAAAGAAAAAAATGGAAAAACCAGACTGTCCTCTGAGAAACACGTGTGCACGCGAACGAACTTTCTACGAAAAGACGACGGAGGAGAAGAGAGAGAGAGAAAAAAAAACGAAGAGATCGTAGAGATCGTAAAAACCAAAGTTTTTTATGTTAACTCGAGGAAGAAAGACGGTTGCGTTTTATTGAACGAAGCAAGCAAGTGCACATGCAGTTCACGGACGCGCGGCGCATATTTTTCGCCGTCTGCACACGCGAATAAGAACGCGAGGTTGAAATGCTACCTAAAGAGAAAACGATCGCAGCCGCGATCTCGCGAAACAGAGCTTTCTATCCATTCCCCTGTCCACGGGTAAAGAAAAGAAAAGAAAAGAAAAGAAAAGATTATTGCAATAAGGAGATGTCTGTCGAGTCACGGCCAGTCGTCAGGGCACACCGTAGGTGGCGCATGAAGGATGTAATACCTATCTGTATAGCACGTTACGCGTATACGTAGTGAATTCGCGTGTGTCAGCCTGCACGCGAGACTTTTCTATTATAATGAAAAAAAAAAAAATCTATATATATATATATATATATATAAATTATATATATACGATTCATTATTTTTAGTCACAGTCACATAGTTACTATTTATCGGTACAACCGACCTCATTGTCTCGGTATTCGATCGGTTGAAATTATCGTCGGCGCGTCAGCATCGATTCTACCCGAGATCTGTAGATCTGCGAAACTCACGTTACTACTGCCAGCCGTGCGCGCGTGATCGGTCGTTTTCGTTGGAACCTCATATCCGCATCGGAGGAGTGGGAGGGTTGCTCACCAAGTGACAACTCCCTTCGTACACGATACTATTTTAAGGGCATTTCTCATTTTATCCGTCTTTTTTCAATCCCACCGAACTCGAAAAACACCTATTCATGTGTGTAGCGAATCGCGAGAACGCGCACCGGCTAACACGAATCCCCCCTCCTCCCCCCTCCACGTGGATCCGTGTATCGACGTTGTTGAGTGCAAGAGAAGAGGGAGAGAGAGAGAGAGAGGGAGAGATCCTGAGGTTAAAAATGGTACATTCGCAGCGCCTTCCTGGTTCGCGCGATGCGGACGATCCTAATGTGGTCTATCGTATTAAAGAAATAGGGTTTATTTAATAGAGAGAGAGAGAGAGAGAGAGAGANCTCTATAATATTTTAGATAAAATAAAACTTGTACAATACTTTAATCTAAATTAAAGATTTACAATCAATATCAGTTGAGGGTTAATATATATAAGTAAAATAATTATTGTAATTTATCAGGGTTTCCTAATTCTATGAACCTACTAACTTTGATAACAACTAACTTTAATACTTCGATGTAATTATTATTTTCATATTAGCAATGTTTCTTTCAAATTTATATGCGACCAAAAGAATTAACTAAATTGGTATTATTTGATGACAAACAAGTGTGATAATTTGCAAGGTTTTTTAATTTTTTAACAGAAGATTCGCTATTTTAGATAAAATAAAATTTATAGAATACTTTAATCTAAACTGTCGTAGAAGATTTACAATCAATATTAATCGAAGGGTTAACGTATATATTTTAGTTTCTCGTCAGGATTTCCTAGTTTTACGAACCTACACAACTAATTTTGATACTTCGACGTACATGCACACGGTCTTCGAAGGGTATTATTACGATCATTTGAGGCAGCATTGAAACGCAACGAGAATGAAACCCAATTTCTCTCTAATCTTCAGTCTAATTACCAGTATTTATATAACTATATGTTATCTTAATGGAACAAAACCGACTGTCTGTCTTCTCCAACTGCAATTATAATAATATTTTATTTTACTCTCGTAAGTCTTACGTAACCTTTGTCGACATTCGAAGAAATATCGTACGGGTTGAAATATTAAATGACGAATTAAATTGAAAATTTGTGAACAATACGAATGATATATTATGTATAGAAATGTTTCTCTTTGTAAATATCAGACAGTTAATATCAATTTGTTATAAAAGTTCCTCATTTAACTCCGCTCTACGAATAAACTTTCATCGATAAAAAGTTTCTTAAATTTATAGACAAAATAATTTCGATTTTATACGTCAAAATTTTTACGAAACACGAATCTTTATGTTTATCGAAAGGGTAGAAATTATCTAAAATTAAAGACGCGAAAGTATAAAAATACTACATTTCAATAATAAATAAAAATTAGCAAAGTATGAGAACTGACGCAACCTGAAGCTCACTAATACTTACTTCTATCAAATGAAATTTCTGCCGAATTAAATTTATTGAAATAGATCACAAATTTCTATCTTGGAACCCCCTTAATTATCTAAATCTTGACCTCTAAATTATCCTTATCGATACGTATAATCCCACATATTCAATACTTCAATATTCAATATTTTATGCATCAAGATTCGACTGAACGAGGTGCAACAAGGAAGGATGAGAAGCAACGCGATGAAGCTCGCTAGTAATAAATCCTAGCAAACTAAATCTCTCTGAACTTCATTAAAATTTATTACTCGATACACACTACGAAGTTTCCATCTTGAAACTTCTCTGAATTACCAGTTACCCAAAACTACGACACTTCGTTGGAAATGGCAAGCCCCCATCGCCAAGAGTGCAAAGCCGAATTTCCTCTACTTTTCTCTACTGATCCCGCGAGCAAATTGAACACGCCACGCAAATTGAAGTTTCGACGAAATCCGCGGAAACGGAATATGGGTTAACAGGAAGGCAGCGAGCGACGACGCTCGCACAAGGTCGCGCTTTAGCCGCGAATAATTGCACGACAAGAATTCACGGTAGCACGCGTTGATCGATCAAGTTTACCGAGAGGAAATTAACCTGGACTTGTTTGAATCAGCGTGATTTACACACTGTCACAGGAATCAGATGCGACAGTACGCACTGCAGATTTTTGGGCATTTTAAAATTTTTACGGACAAAACTGAGGAAGCAGGAAAATAATAACAATAGGTGCTGATGAGTTATTTGCTTCTTTTTTCTAAGAATTCTTCTCGGGAGAGGAAACTCAGTGTTTCAATATTCGAAGAGATAGCAAACAAAGATTATTTAATTATTTAATTATAATAATAGCTTTAATTGTTTGTGAATAATTGGAGTTCTTCAGAATAATTTTCATTCGCAATCGTAATTATGTGTTTATTATGATATAAAATTTGGTCCCTGATAGATTAATGAAGGTGCTATATTATTTTTGTATTTCTGAAACTTAAAAAAGGGAAAAAATTCATCTGGGCATGAAAGAAATTTTAATTGGTTCATTAAATAGAAAGTAAATTAAGAAAATCACATTTCGCGAATTACCGTGTATATGTGGTTACTGCGCAGAAGTGTCTGACTATGACCATCCTTAACCACTTGTTCCACGACTCTCAGTGTACAGAGTGTATATGTATATACTTTTCCTCGAAAGTCCTACACATTATACTTTTTATTTTTAATACTCAATAAAAGAATTTTTAATACGCATTTACGTATTTTACTACGCATAAAAGAATTTTTTTCAATTGTTAAAATATTTTAAATTGCTAAATACAATTGTAAACGCAATCTATACCTTGTTGTATTTACAAAGTAGTATTTTACTTTTCCAATTCTGAAATAAGTGTAGCTTAAACATCGCTGTTTAATTGATAATAACAAACAAGACGGTCTAAAAAGAAAGGATACAACTTCAAATTTATTCCTATTGATTTATTCAGTTTGTTTGCAGTTCCGTCGTTGAGAATCGATATTAAGTTCTGCCGTGTATTTAGCGAGATTGGCAGGGAATTATTTATTATAAATGCCTGTAGAATAATTAAATACAAATTAATTCGAATAAATATTGCTCCTGTATTAAATGCAATCAGATACAATCAAGAGAAGCAAGAGTATTTGCGAACCAATATTTCGCGTAAAATAATACGTTCGCGAAAAATAAGTTAAACCTTGAAAAAAAAAGTTAAGCCCTCGTTTACTCATTGCCACGAATAATCACTTCTCTTCATTTTGATAAACTTCAAATTACGAAACATCGCATTTTCTAAAATCAGAAATTCTTTCTTTAAAAAATTCGCGATCTAGAAATGAGAAAAATCATTTAAAGATGAGGTGCTTTTTAAGATGATCTGACATTAAAAGGTCAGAGTGCATACACTGTTTATTGAAATAATGAATTCTGTTAATATTGTGCCGTACTATATCGAACAGTTTCATTTCGAAATTATACTGAAAAGCTCGGGTAAAGTTTGAAGTTCAGAAAAGTGAACAGAAATTTAACAATTCTTACTTAACGTATTCACTGTTATTCACGCATCATTTTAAGCACTCGACCCGTTAAGCACCAAGTGAAATATTTAAAAGATAAAAATAAAACAATTTATGCATCGTTTTTCAAGGTACAATCAATCCATATCATACCATAACGCAAATTGCACGAATAATCCATGAAGTAATTTGAATTTCGTGCGCATAAAATAAAAATATTTAATAATTATTAAATATTAACAATAATAAAATGTACTAATTATGTCAATAGCAAAAACAAATAAAAATATTTGAAAAACGCGCAACAATTTTTTTCAGTATCAACGAATGCGAACTAAATCAGATGAAACTAATAAATATAAATATAAATAAACTGATAAATATATCAAATCGCTTGGAATCGTATGTCGAAATGCGATGTTACTTATCACTCTCGGTCGAATCGGAAACATTTAAAAACATCGTCACCTGCTTGAAAAACGAATCGATAATATTATCAACACGTAAACTTTGAAAGCTACAATCGCTCGTTGAATCAATCGCTGAACTCCTATTCAGATCAATCACCCGTGACAAAAGAATGATCCGAATGATCGCCCCCTGAAATTACTCGATACTCGCGGCAGGAACTACACGCACATATCCGCGCGGCGTGTTCTAAACCGACAAGCTTTTTCCATCCTGCGTAACCGACAGTCTAGCAAATCACACAGCCATCGCGCACGCTGCTTAGCATACAATCAACAATCAACCGCACACAAGGAAAACCGTGGATTTTCACGCGCGTTAACCGCGCTGTTCCGAGTCGTTCCGTTATTCGCGCGAATAGCTCGCCAGCGGCATGCACGCAAGCACGCACGTTGTCGGCCAACGTTGATCGTATGCATACGAACGGAGCGTAGTGTTTCAATTAAATTGCACGTTCCATCGGCGACCGTCTCGCCGCGTATTCGCGAACATGCACACCGCGATGTCACGCAAGTGTCGCACGCAGCTGCAACACGCGTTGCTCGTAACTAGCGTTATACGCTACGCGAGATATATCGCGGAGCTGCCTCATCTCGCAAGATGCAACGACGCGCGACGATTGAACAGAAAGGTCAGTCCTCGTGCATGATTCGAGTCGATTTCATTTTTTCAGGATTAATTCGCCGGAGATGACTCGTTGAAACTCTTCTAAATTTTGATGCGAACTCATGGCGGAAGAAACCGTTGGAATTCCCTTTTCCGATTATGTTCAAAAGAAGAATTCGACAATGTAAGTTTGCAAAGAGGAAATTCAAGTCTCTGTACAGTGACATATCTTTCGCGAGATGTAAATATAGATAGACGTATTTTGGTAAAAATAATACTTCTGAGCAACAAGTGCGAAATAACTTTAGTTGACTGAAGAAACGAACGTATGCTTGCATACGACAATAACTTTCGACTTACTTCAGTTTGGTGAAGACCGTTGTATCCACCTTGTTTCTTACCTGAAACAGAAGAAATACACGATATATTAGAACGGATTTAGAATATAATTCTAAATTAAAGTGAAATTCACTTCAGTCACTGTCAAATTGTCGTCTCTGTTCGAGCACTTACTTACACTGCATTTCTCCAAAAGATAAAATTCCCAAGGCCAGTCGGCCTGACGACACGCAACGATCGACGAGATTTTCATGCAAGCGGATGCAAGATGCGGCCGCGGATACTTCCGTGGGAGGAAGATCGATAGGAGAGACGTGGTCGTCGTGGGATTTAAAGCCCCCGGTAATTGATTTCCTGCTAGCGGTGGTCGCTAGAATTCCAGGCTGCACGCGCCCTTTACCCTTTCGACTGGCGCTCGCGGTTCAGCCTACGCGCGCCTGGGCGTGGCGGGGGTACCTCGGAGAAAATCCCGCGAAAGATCCCCTCCCCTGTCCTCCCAACACCTCCCCCGTCGAAAGTCAAATCCGTGTGGTCCGCTTCGTCCGTCCTCGCGAGGAAGACGATCGCGCGTTTCCAACTTCACGCCGGCTGGCTGCCGCCGAATGGAACACCCCGGCGATATCGATCAGCCAGAAGTACCGGTGTACTGAACTTTGACATTTGACAGGAAGCCGGCAGGAAAACCGGGTTGCATGCACACCTCCCTTCTGGCAATTTCGTTTCGTACGGGAGATTTAGATTTAGGTGGCGACTGTTGCGGAGAATGGAGCGGCGCGGGCGACAGGATGCGAAGGTCGGCGCTGATTTTCCACCGATACATATGAAATTCTGTAATAAATATTTTCAAATCGCCTCATGGACGGGGAGCAGCCACTGTATGATACATCTTTATATGTTCGTTGCTCGAGGCTGGCCATACGATATTCAAACTGTATATTGTATGAGTATTTGAAATGTATCGCCAGGAATATTCACACTACGAGGATTTCATTGACATCTCGATGAGACACGACTTGTTGTGATTATATTGAAATTCGAGACCAATTTGAAAACATATACAAGAGACACATTATATATTTCTTGTCAACGAAAATATCGAATTGTGAATAGTTATTTGAAGCATTCAAAGAGCAACTGGCTGTTTAAACATTTTTGTGATTTCCATGAAGTATATGCTGTCTTGTAACTGGTATATATATATATTTCTAAACGTTTCGCGAGTAATTGCAGTGTGCTAAATTTTCCATTTTCCATTCAACACTTTCTTTTGACTTCAACGAAATGTTCAACTTGTTACAGTTACACGAATCACTCTGCGGTATATCATTCGTTAGATACATTGTTAGATACGTTTCATTATACTTGTTACACACACACGTTGTAGAGACTGACTGACGTTAGACGATTAGGAGGACCAAATATATTTATCAAGAGACCAATGTCAGTCGTAAAAATATCCAAGTGCACAACACTTCAGCGCATCGTCGCGTCGGGCCGCTTAAATTGCAGGCTCTAAAACTCTGCCAATAATTTACTAAAACTTCGGTCCACCGTGGTAAACAGTGTTCTCAGCGGAGATACCGCGAGAAGACGGCCAAGTTCCGGGAGCCATAAAATGTAATTGGTAATAGAGACGGAAGCAGTTACGACGATAACTGGATTCTCCCCGGTTGATCGACGAGAGAGAGAGAGAGAGAGAGAGAGAGAGAGAGATTCTGGCTGTTTTCGGCCAGACGCGAAGTTCCCCAACGAAATAGCCATTAAGCCGAGCCGAACGACGGAGCAACGCGAACGGTTTTTGGGTCAAGGCTCCGACAGTCACCCTCGAGAACGCCTTTGTCCACCCTCGTCAAGGTGATTCGCTCAGTCGTTTGCTGAATCAGGTTGATTCCTGGTTTCCGTTTATCGACAGGCCGCGCCGCGCCGATTGTCGCCGATTCTATAATTAGGTACGCGCGTTAATTAGACGAACGTATTCCGGTGAAAGTGGAGCTGTCCGCTCGTCGTGATTTCGCTCCCAAGTTTACCTCCCTTTGCCGATAAAGTTGAAGTTTCGTTGCTCTACAGGAGAGAGAGAGAAGGAGAGAGAATGCTGCTTTTATGCACGTTTGATCGATCGACCGACGTCCGAGTGGACTTGCACTGTCGTGGACATGGACTTGTGTCGGGCAAGGTTGAGTAATTCATCCATCTGTGCGTAATCGTTTCGTTTTAGGGAGAAATAAGATTGCCTGATTTTTATGAGAATGTAAATCGGTATTACCACAATTTTTAGATTGCATCGTCATATTGACAAACCTCAACGTTCGTATATGAGAGGCTTTGAACAATTCCACTAATTGTCTGCCTCGAGACAAAACTACGAAAGTCATATATCATCGACTTGTGACAGTTTTTGTCAAGCATAAAGTCAGGTGGCCCACTGAGATCGTCGGCGAGGCAGGTTGGTCGGATCAAGCCGTGGACCGCGAAAGGGTCAACGCGTTTTATTCCGCGTGTCGTTTGAAAGAAACCGAAGCGGCTACGGGCGAGTGTAGGAGAAACGAGCGAACGAGCAGCAAGCGGAAACGAAGCAAGGCAATGTAACGGCCCCGATCTTGGCTGACTGGCAAGGACGAGGTCGCGAGCGCAGCCTAATCGTGTTCATACTCGTGGATGTATACTCTCTCTTTCTCTCTTTCTCTCTCTTTCGTAGTTGGCACTGGGCTCTGCAAAAGGGGGTTGTATGCAGCTGCAGAGTGCAGGCGCACCCCCGGGCCGTTCGCATTATATAGATAATACTCGGAACGCGCGAGGCGAGAGAAAGGATAGGCGAGCGGGAGCGGAACGCAGCAACGGAGCAAGGCGAAACGGAGGGAAAGAGAGGAACGAGCGTGGAAAATACGTACAGGGAGCATGAGAGACCCTAGAGAGAGGAAGAGAGAGAGAGAGAGAGAAACAGAAAAGAGTGGGTGGTTACTGGTGCCGGGTCGCGAAACGGGCCGTGCGGAGGAGCGAGGGGAAGGTAGCGAGAAGGATTCGCTTCCGTGTCCCAGTAGCACTAATGACCGCCATCCTCCCCTCCTTCCGTTTACTGTTCCCCTACTACTGCGCCCTTGCACTCTTTCCCCTCCAAGGTATGTACATTCCCCACTCCTTTCGCTCAGTGCCACCGTTGCCTCCCCTCCGTCTCCCCACCAGCACACGACACGTACATCCAGGATGACTCGAGTTACGTCATAGCGCCTAGAGCGTGCGCCTTCCTCCTTCTCCTCCGCTCATTCCACACCGCCCCTACGCTCGGTCACGCTCTTCCTCCCCCTCCGACGGATCTCGACGATTCTTCTCCCCTCCCCTCCATCCCTCTCCTTCTCGTAGAAACGTCGTACTTCCCCGATCGTCCCGTTCAACCCCTCCACGCGCTGATTCGCGTTGAGAATCCAGCAACGCGGCGTACGTATACACACGCTACGAGCACGGTATATGTCGTTTCCACTATAGCGGCCAGCACTCGGCGAGACCGTGAGGGACCCGGCAGTCTCCGCTGGTACACCGAGCTGTGTGTTACCCGTTCCTCTCGCTTGTTGTATCACGTTCTCGCCCCGTAATCACCGTCGACGCGCGTCCCCGTCTGACAGACCTCTGGTTCGCGGCGGCACGTCGTCGTTTACACACGCGTACACCCTGTATACGTATATATACATATACGTATACAAACTTACGTCTATGTGTATATATATATGTAGAAGCAGAGAGAGATAGAGGGAGAGAGAGAGAAAGAGAGAGAGAGTGAGAGAGAGAGCGAGAGAGCGAGAGAGAGAGAGAGAGAGAGGGAGAGATATATACACTGGTGACCCAGCAGCGTACACAACAACCCCCTCGACACGCACACGCGAACAACAACGTTGTACCGAGTATTCGTGCACACTCCATCCGCCGGCACACGCATCCTCGCGCGCATACGGGCCAACGGAAGATCCTACGGAAGGATATAAAGGAGGAAAAGTCCGACGCGGGTGTTCGAGCAGTGCGAGGATCGAGCCGTATCAAATCGTACGCAGTTCAATCGGGCCACGAGCGATCTCGCGGCTCTCGAGTGAAAAAAGAAAGAAAGAAAGGATACGCCACGCGAGCAAGAGATACAACAGATACACACGGCGAGGCCCAGGTGCAAACGGGGGCTCCTTCCTTCCTTCGTTTAGTCGTCCGTGCCACACACGGCACTCGTCATCCAGGAATAACACGTGCAGGTGTGTATTCGAACGCGGGCACGTGTACGGTGCACGCTCGCCACGCTACATACTCGTACATATGTCGCTGCGTGTGTGCGTGCGTGTGTGTATGTGTGTTTGGCTGATTTAGGCGATCGGAAACAGGGGAAGAAGCTAGATCGTGACGACACGCGACAGGTAGGCACGGGCGAGGAATCAAAGAGAACTCAGTCTCAAATTGGAATTTCTAATTGTCTTACAATTAGATCCAATTGTCTTGGATGTTCGTTTAGGCAATTTGATGTACAACTATATCAAGCTTGCAAGTGTTTATAGTTCGTTTGAGTAATCGATCGGTTTCCCAAGATCGGTGAACCAATCTTCTGCAGTGGTGTCTTTCTTTCATTTTGAAGACACGTGACGAAGGTTCGTTTGATGATAATCAAAGTCGCACGCGGCGAGTGAGTGTGCCTCTTTAAAGACGTGGGTTGCACGCTACTCCCGCGAGTACACGCTGAAAGAGATCGTTGCGTAAGCGTCGGGGGTTGAACTCGCGGAAGTGGCCGGTTCGAGGCCAAACAGAATTACACGATGAAAGTCTAGCGAAGCCGTGATTAGAGTGGACAGAACGAGGAAATTTCTGTTGTCGATCTTTTGTCGTTACCTCAGACGGAATATTTTGTTCTGTCTAATGTGGTTCGTCTTCTCCACATTACTCGGTCTTCTTTCTTCTCGTTTGTCATTTAATTGAATGGTTCCAGATTTCTATAACACGTGAGATTTCTTTGGAAGGAACACGAGTATCTTATAGCTCATATATTTTTACGACACAATGATTAAGTAGGAATATTCTTTCATCGATACACGCGTATGCCTCACATAATGAATTCGATTTAGAACGAGGATTATTCAAAAAGAAAATCAGGATTCGAAGGTGCTAAAGTAGGGAAATTTATGGATTGAGTTTAACTAGTTGTTTACTATTATATTTCTTCGTTCGAGGTGTTCTTCTTTCATCAGAAGCGTTTTTATTTTTAAAGTACTAACATTCACTTCCAACATGCCTCTTTTCAAGTTACTTCGTGTTAACACAAAGTAAGTTAACACAATATACACCAGTCATCTTCTCAGAATTAATCAGACCATTTCTTACATTGTACGATCCTTGAATTCTTATTGTTAGAGTAGGATCTACATAAACACTTGACGAAACAATTTTCTGGCGATAAGACGTCGCGGAGGGTTGGCGAAAATTATTTACCGACGCGGTCGTTCGGTTTTCAAGAGGAACAAAAAAAAAAGTAAGGGGAGAATTTTCCATCATCGTACGCGTCTCGCCCTTTCCGCATTAAGCGGCTCGTAAATATTGACTTACGGTCGAGTAGGCGTGAAGATCGGTTCGTCATTTGTGCTCCACGAGTGGCTCTGGTTGACAGCTGTAATTTGTATCGTGTGCAGTGTATGTACATTGTAGATTGTTCGTACAGTAAACCGCTCCTCGATGCTAGCATAACCGTGCGGCTTTAAATCAATGTGCGCCGCGTAACGTTATTGATAAAAAAAGGCAACGTACGTATGTGGTACAGCCGAATGCACGAACTCGTATTTTTTTTCTTTTTCTTTTCCGTACTCGTTTCCTTTATCTCATTTATTCTTTTCTTGTTACTCGTATTTCTCCCTTTTTCGTACCTCGAGTTTCAAACTCGAGTGGGACATGAAGTGGAGATTGATTAAGAGTAATTCGTGTATATCTTTAGTTCGCACATAGAATTTTACGTCGTTACGTAATTTTGGTGAAACATGGTGATAAAATTGTTTGTGGGAACGACAAGGTTCTTCAATCGTGAATTTTACGACATCAAAGAATTAGAAATTCTGTAATTCCGACGTGATTCTCTGATTATGGATTTTATGACACTAAAGAATCCATCGAACCATACGCCATATATAGTGATTCTCTGGTTATGAATTTTTATGACGCTAAAGAATCCACTGAATTATATGCTTCTAATTCTGACATGATTCTCTGGTTGTGGATTTTACGGTATCAAAGGATCTACAGAATTAAACATGTGAATTTTATGTGACCTTTTATGAATTTTGTGATAGAATTAAATACTTGTAAGTCTAACATAATTCTCTGATTATGAATTTCATGACACTGAACAATCCATTGAATTATGTAATTGTACTTCTGACGTGATCCTCTGATTATGAATTTTATGATCACGAGGGGCTGGTAGAATTAAATACTTGTAATTCTCTGACAGAATTTTATAAGAAAATTCTGCTTCTCCTCGATCACTTTGCATTATTGTTTGTACTAGCAGTTTTTTTCATTGATAGAAAACAAGAAATTAATTGATTATTATGTTACTAAAATTACGTGCAACGTATATCTGTGAAAAGAGAACGAAATTCCATTTGTCCACATGCAAATCCTCCTTTCACATACGTGTCCCAAACACAAACGATTTCAAAACAAATGTGGCTACACTCGATAGACACCTCCTCCTCTTCTTTCTTACGAAACGAGCCACGAATTTTGCAACGAGGTCTGAAACGAACCTACCACAATGCTCGCAGTTGAGCATCGTAATCATCCATCACGCCGATTCGAGCGGCTTTCAACACTAATTGCGTTATCGTCGATCTCATCCCTCGACCGCCATTTATTACCGCACGACCGCAGTGGATACACAGTCTTTATTCTCATTTAGAGAACAATAAGTTGCTTTGAAACTTGGTACAGGAATTCGAGTCGACGAAGATTCGGTGTTGCACGACGACAGGTGTTGTAACCGGTCCAAATTCCACCATTCGTTTACCAATAGGCAGTCCCGCTTAATCCATTTGCATCACGATTCAAATTGAGCGACGAGTCAGTATCATCGAAACTAATATCATATATATTATATATCATATATCATATATATCACACACATACATAATAGTTCATCAGATCATCATTTAATAAACCATGTTATTCTATATTAATATTAATATTAACTAANAGTCGTCTACGGATGTCGAATCGATTTCGCGCTTCTACGATCGCAATTGTCATTTTTCTCATTCATTGTGGCATCCAGTGAAAGTGTATTCTCCGAACGTAGCAAACGAAACGGTTTCCTTTCGATCGAGTCGATTGTATCTCGATCGTATCGTTCGATTTGCATTTAGATCAATTTGCATTTAGATGTTGAAATGAACGAAATTTCTCGCGTGAAAACGGCTTAATCTGCTTCTCAATAGCGAACGAAACGACTGATTTGAATTCCCCTGGCAAAAATTTCTCGCGTGAAACCGGCTTAATCTGTTTCTCAATGGCGAACGAAACGACCGATCTAACGGACTCTGTTTCTTCTGTTTCCAGATCGTACGACGACTCGAGGCGGTGACCATACGCAAGACAAAACCACACAAGGTAACGCTACTTTCACTTTATTTGTCGTGTCGTTCGAGCGATCAAAGATGATTGGAAAATTATTCAACGATGCACGGAACAGGTTTCGTTGACGAAAGAATATCAAAACTCAACAAGAGAGAGATATCCTAATCGATTCGAACCTAATTTCGGCTTCGATTTATATTACATACATCATAGTCACACAACGCTGACTCACTTCCGGTTTCTTTGGTCTAACATTCCGACCCGTGATGTACGCCCTTCCCTTATTCACTATCGTTCATTCACGTCAACGATGCGAGGCAAATATTCGGACGTCGTGAAAATAATTTATCAAAGCTAATAGAATTCCGATAATCCGTAGAACGTTTAGCTCCATCACTTTCACGGACGATGGAATTTGAGATTTGAGAATTTCTACACGAAATTCGCACGTTTCATCCATTGGATATACAATGGAATGTTCAATTTTCACAAAATATTACAATTTCATGATATTATCGAGATTACTTGACGGATGACACTCATCCTGTTTTAATCATTCATCGAATTACTGTGAAAAATTACAATTAGCAAGTGGCTGTAGAATTTTAGAATTCAAAGTAGAAAAATTTCAATTTCTACATTGTAAGTTTATCAAATTCCCATGAGTAATTACGAATTGCCCAGTTCAATCATCTCTGATTATTCAAGCAGTAGTATCGATCGATCGTCGTTCGTTATTTCATACTTTCACAATTCATTTCATATGCACGAATTAACATGCATTTGTGCATATTTCGTGGAACGATGAGCCGGAAATATCGTTGCCGGGTTAGGTGATTTTTCGGCACTCGGTTGGAATGCAGGTCGATGATTAAATCAAAGAAGAAAGTTCCGCGCGGGGAACGTTTTATCGTTCGCGAGGTCCGATTAGCGGCGTTTGGCGGTATTTCTGGACCACTGTTATGCTAATTGTGCGGTTTTGAAATTTGCCAGCCTGCCAACGACAATGGTGTTCAACTGTTATATCATTCCGCCGGTGTTTACGTGAAGCGTTTTCGCTTTCTAGCGATGGTTTCTTTATATATACAGCGTTGTATCCAGGATACGGTTAATGTAAAGATAAATTTGTCATGCTGAGCGAACGCCAGATCGTCATTATTGTTTTGTCGAATTGTAAATAAAAGATAAAAGATGAGTATTCTCATCGTGAAAAATGAAATCGTCTAGTGCTTGCGACGTGGATATCAAAACAATTAAAGCATAGAACGGATAGTTGAATGAAATATTGAATGATTTGCAAACGTTTAGTAAAGCTGGCATATCGTATTCCTAAATCGCTTCAAAAACATTGATTTATGTATACGAAACGAATCGGTATCGCTAAATTTAGTTCTCGCGACA
>NIPQ01090199.1:0-11192 GCA_002806875.1 Lepidotrigona ventralis hoosana
TCTCTCTCTCTCTCTCTCTCTCTATCTCTATCTCTCGCAACCCTGCCCGACTCTTCCCCCTTTTCTTGCCCCGCGTTCAACGGTGATCTATGTATCAGCCTGTGCTCGCCGAACCGGGCAACGTGTGTCCGTCCCCCTCGTGTGCTTACTTTATTATCGGGGCTCAAATGAGAATTTATGCAGACATAAACGCTCGTGTCAGCAGCATGCCGCGTAGGTGGGGAGACACACCGTTGAACGGGCATCTGTCACCCTCTATGCTCTCTACCTGGCCTGCCTTCAAGACGGTGTCTCGCTTTTTTCGAAGACCAGGCGAAATTTCAAGACTCGAGCCCGGGACAAACGAACGAAATGAGTGCTTTTACTCGATCCTTTCACTCGTATGATCGTTCCCGAACGATCTATCGACCAGTGAGACCGCGGCGAACATATATACGCGTGTTCTCTTTTACTCAACGATACTAAATCGGTATGATATCGCTCATTTGGTTAAGGAGGGCAGTATATATTCGACATAGCGAAGCGTGGGCTACGCCGATCCCCCTTTAAACTCATAAATAAACGAAACCGACAAGAATACGTCGTAGTCGAATCTCGTGTAAATAAATAAATATTTCGTGAAAAAAGTGTGTATTCCCCTGTCCGATGAATCATCGTAAAACTGTCCGCCTGTTTCATGTTACATATTTTATTCGAGGCCTTTACCGGCCGGGGCGAAAATAACGTGTAATTCTTTTCGATTAAAAGAAAACCCCTCCCGGCTGGAGGAGGTCAGTTTCTAATAAATTTACACCGACGAGAATCATCATCATCTTATCATCGACGAACCTAATCTCAAGAGCATACGATTCTTACACTTAAACTTGTAGGCTATTGCGAATTTTACTTCCTCTGAATCATATCGTGGACTCGTTCGGGATATTTGAAAACATTGGCGGATATTTGAATCGATCGAGATTTCCAAATGCGGGAAATCATTTGCTTTATTTTCGAAATTATGCAAAACGTAGTTATTGCTTGTTATTAATTGAAAGAACGGGCGTAAATTTATTCCAGGAAGCTTTGCGCTTCGATATTTCAATATCGGCACGATGATGTATTTCAAAACGCGTTTTCCTTTTTTCCGATTATCCGTTCAATATCAGCGTTGACATAAAATGTATCATCACTGTACGGAACGGAAGGAACGGTACCGCCATCACGCATCCGAAAATTAATCGGCGTGGGCGCAGCCGATAACGAATGGTGTTCCCGCCAAACGGCCAGTATATTTTACTTTGGACTCCAGTGTCTGTTATTTTGTGCGCATTCTAGCTGTCTAGCTGGCACGATTTACTCCTGAACTCGATCAGAAATTCTCGGCTACCGGTGGATGGACAAATACCCACGAATCCATTAAAAAATTGCCATGTCCTAGGGAATTGTCTTTTAATTGAAATTGATCCGCTCGACTGCAGGATATTATCCTTCAGTCTTCGTACGTGAGATATTGAAACAGTTTCACCATCTGGCATATTTTCGTCTGACATGACCGGCAGATCGGTTTCCTTTTTTCCCATCACCAAGTACATACATACATACGCCAAATACATACTACGTATCGCATTAACAAATATACATTCGCACGCGATACTTACGAAGCTACGTAAATTAAAGATTGATTAATTTCAATTGAAAAGATAACTTCCACTTACGCGTTTCGTCGCGTTACTTTTCATTTCTGCCGAGTTCGAATTTGTATTTGTATACGTGTATGCATAACCTTAAACTTAGGACGTAAGGAGGAGCATGGATAGGAATCTTGCGCTGAAAGGTACAGGTCAGTTGAAAGAACGGCAGAGGAAAATAAAGGAAAGTAAATTACTTACTGAATTCTGGGAAGTGCAGTAAACGAGTTTGAGTTAGATACGATCGAGTATTCGCAAGGGGTATAAAAATCGATAAATATTCTCCTCTGCGGAGAGAGAAGAAGAGCCGGCTAATCGAGGTTGCGTTATGGATATTGAGCACCACTGCAACCTCGAGTCAGTGTGGGACGACAGGTGGCGGTAGAGGCGAGGGTTCCGCGTCGTTTTCCGCCATCTTTAGTTGACGGATTCGAGGCAAGAAAGGCGAACAGCTCCGTACGAGGAAGAGATAGGTGGATTAAAGCGTCGGGGGCAATCGGGAATTTGGTGGATCGAGCGTAAGGTAGTGAGTCATTCGTGTCTTGGTTCGAGCACGATTCACGAAGTCGCCTTCGGTCGATCCTCGCTGTACGGTAAGCACAGTAGAATTTTATCATTCGCCATTACGTCGACCGATAGGGAAAAAATTGTCATTTCCGTGACGGCGGTGTTTACGCTGGGTGTGTCAAAGTGTTTGTCCTCTCTCTCCATTTCTCGTTCCCTTTCTCTCTTTCATTAATGTGTCGTAGCCACATCTCTCTTGCTGCCCCTTCCTTCCGTTTTCCGCTTCCCTGCCGCTCTCCTCCGCTCTCCGCTCTCCGCTGCTCTCTCGTGGATCCTCGGAAAATGGTGATGCATTGCATTCTTAGAGCCTTTGTTGTGCCGCACGCCCACGCGCGTCCCTCTACCTTTGGAAATCGAGCATCGTTCGCGCCTCGTGTGCATATCTAGATTTCCAGCCGTATTCGATCGAGCCGCCGCGTCCACCGATCGTGTCTCAACGTAAAAGTGGAAGCTGCAACAACGCTCAGAGGAATCTTTCGATCGTACCCACATTCCGAGTAGTTACATCCTCCTTCCATTCTTCGTGATACAGTGCACTGACCCTACCCGCGTCGTGGCGTCTTCGAAACTTTCAGCAAAGCAAGCCTACGAACTTCCCGTCGTGAGATCGAAGGAATTTTTTTTTTTTTTCTCGTTAGTCGTGCGCTGGCACAGAGGTGTATGGCAGTTCGTATTGCTTTTTCGCACTGCCTTCCACGATATTCACGTACTTACGTCGAATACGCGAGTTTTGAAACGAAACGTTCGTGATTTGATGCTTTAAACAATTTTAAGCTGCGTCTTTCGTGCACTTTCTTTTTCCTCCGTTTTACGAAAGTTTCTGCGCGAGTGATCGTACTCATTACATATGATGTAAATCAAGTGTGTAGCATGGTTTTCTTTTATTTCAGGTGTGGATAGACTCTCCCGTAGGAGCCATGAGTTATCAAATGCCTTCGAATCAATCCAGACCAAGTGAGTCACCTTTGTATACAATGTATGATATAAGGTGATACAGTATGTGAAATATTTCCATTATCTTATGCAATTACTTTTGTAGTGTCTCACGGGAATTATCAGGGTTTGGGTGATCTACCCATGGGCTCTGCCAAAGAACAAACTTTGATGTGGCAACAGAATTCTTACATGGGTGATTCAGGAATACATTCTGGTGCTGTCACCCAGGCACCGTCTCTGTCAGGCAAAGAAGACGACGAGATGGAGGGTGATCAGCTAATGTTTGATTTGGATCAAGGATTTGCTCAGGGATTCACTCAAGATCAGGTCGATGAAATGAATCAACAATTAAATCACACAAGATCCCAACGAGTTCGTGCAGCTATGTTCCCTGAAACATTAGAGGAGGGTATAGAAATTCCTTCGACGCAATATGATCCAGCTCAACCTACAGCTGTTCAAAGATTGGCAGAACCGAGTCAAATGTTGAAGCATGCGGTTGTCAATTTGATAAACTATCAGGATGACGCAGATCTTGCAACACGTGCAATACCAGAATTAATAAAATTATTAAATGACGAGGACCAAGTTGTGGTGTCTAAGGCGGCAATGGTAGTTCATCAACTTTCTAAGAAGGAAGCGTCTCGCCATGCTATCATGAACAGTTCACAAATGGTTGCCGCTTTAGTTCGTGCCATTTCAAACAGTGACGATCTCGAATCGACAAAGGCTGCAGTTGGTACATTGCATAATTTATCTCATCACAGACAGGGTCTGCTGGCTATTTTCAAAAGCGGTGGTATACCCGCTCTTGTGAAACTCTTGAGTTCACCAATGGAATCGGTATTGTTTTACGCTATCACGACTCTCCATAATTTACTTTTACATCAGGATGGTTCTAAAATGGCAGTACGACTTGCTGGAGGACTGCAGAAAATGGTTGCTCTGCTGCAGCGGGATAACGTCAAATTTTTAGCTATAGTAACCGACTGCTTGCAAATTCTTGCATATGGTAATCAGGAGAGCAAATTAATCATATTAGCTTCTCAAGGGCCAATAGAATTGGTACGCATAATGCGTTCATACGATTACGAGAAGCTCCTGTGGACGACTTCGAGAGCCTTGAAAGTGTTGTCGGTTTGTCTTAGTAATAAACCAGTGATAGTCGAGGCTGGTGGTATGCAAGCACTTGCTATGCATCTCGGTAATCCAAGCCAGAGACTCGTCCAGAATTGTCTGTGGACGTTACGAAATTTATCGGACGCTGGAACCAAAGTCGACGGATTGGAAGGTTTATTACAGAGTCTTGTACAAGTTCTTAGCTCTACCGACGTAAATGTCGTCACATGTGCTGCTGGTATCTTGTCGAATTTGACTTGCAATAATCAACGTAACAAAGTAACAGTATGTCAAGTAGGCGGTGTGGATGCTCTTGTACGTACGATCATTTATGCAGACAGTCGGGAAGAGATCAGCGAGCCGGCAGTATGTGCGCTTCGTCACTTAACGTCGCGTCACGTAGAAGCTGAAATGGCACAGAATTCAGTTCGCCTAAATTATGGAATACAAGTCATAGTGAAACTATTACACCCGCCTTCGCGTTGGCCATTGGTTAAGGCAGTAATAGGATTAATTCGCAACTTGGCGCTTTGTCCAGCAAATCATGGCCCGCTTCGCGATCACGGCGCAATTCATCATCTGGTCAGGCTTCTGATGCGTGCTTTCCCTGAGACACAACGGGTAAACGTTACTTTCAAATCGATTCTGTATTATATTCAATAGTCTAAATCAGAGCGTGACTAAGAAAAGATTGATTCCTCTTTAGCAGCAACGTTCATCCGTGGCAAGCACCGGAAGTCAGCAGACATCAGGAGCATATGCGGATGGTGGTGTTCGAATGGAGGAGATAGTGGAAGGTACCGTGGGAGCGCTCCATATCCTGGCAAGAGAATCACACAACAGAGTTATTATCAGATCTCAGAACGTAATTCCGATCTTCGTGCAGGTAATTTTGACATACATGAAAAAAAATTCATTGAAATTTAACTTCGGTATGTTTCATATTAATTTGTTCTAATGTACGTTTGTACATTGTTTGTAGTTGCTGTTTAATGAGATTGAGAACATTCAACGCGTCGCAGCTGGTGTACTTTGCGAACTCGCCGCGGATAAAGAAGGTGCTGAAATGATCGAACAGGAAGGTGCTACTGCTCCTTTGACGGAGTTGCTTCACTCTAGGAATGAAGGTGTCGCGACCTATGCGGCAGCCGTTTTGTTCCGCATGAGTGAAGATAAACCACAGGAGTACAAGAAACGACTCTCCATGGAACTCACCAACTCTCTGTTACGCGAGGATACAAACCTTTGGAATAACGCTGACTTTGGGATGGGTCCAGATTTACAGGTATCGTAACCCACGTTACGTCGATGCATGTCACGCTTATGCCGTGGTTAAATTTATTCGTTTATGAACACCTTGTAACATAGCCCCGATTTTTTCTTTTCGTTTTTTTCTTTTTTTTTTTTTGTTTTCATCTAGCGGCATGTGCTGCTGCGATAAAATTTTAGTATACATGCTATACCGTGCTAGCTTTCGAATAGATTCTAGGAATCAAGCGTGTAAGCCGATTTGTAAAAACAGTTTATTACCGATTTGTAATTTAATTCGTGTAGCAGTTTTTTTCCTTTTCACACTTGGTTACATCGTGTTAAGTAAATTGAGCCACAAGGGCATAATACAATAATTTTATCTGACTAGTAACAGGTACTCGCATACGTAATCGTCCCCGTCATGTAAGTTTAGCAATGTATAATTAGATAGTCTGCAGAAGTGAATGTCATTGTCCATTATTCCAGTTCGCACAACATAGGTGTAGTTGTGAAAAAATTTAAAATTGATCACGCAGCAAGAAGCTGTCTAAGCCGTGATGTAAAATTGACAACGAATTGTCGAGGATTAGTTGTGGTAGTTGAACATTTTACACGTTTCATCCTTTTGCGGTGTTCAACATTCGCTGAGAAGTTTCAAATTAAACTCATGAGCTTAAAGGAGGCCCCACGATCGTGCCTAATGGAGCAATGGAACCAATAATAAATGTACATTATTATGATTTCATTACGTCCTTAGATTGCAACGTTACATTATGCATGAGAATGCGTTTCATCACCGTTCGTGTTTCATTTCTCCCCCTTTATATAACATAAAAACCATTCGCGATTATTTTTCAAACGCTATAAACACGTTACTCATATTCGTTGTAACGCCTTTAAACGACGTTTTCCCTCGCGGAGTTGTCGGTGATTCTGCAACACCGAGTATCTTGCGACATATATCCTCGCCGGCTGTTAAAGACACGCCTGCCAAAGAAGATACGTTTTGTGTTGATCTGAGCTACCTAATCTCTTCAGGACATGCTTGGCCCTGATCAAGGCTATGACGGTATGTATGGACAAGGACCCCCTAGTGTACACAGCAGCCATGGAGGCCGAGGTTATCAACCACAAGGTAAGTTACGAGCCTTATCCTTTTTTTTTTTTTTTTTTTTTATCCGATTAATTGCTTTCGGACGATCGACGCGTTCGATCGTTCGTAGTTGAATTTACTAAAGTGGATTTTCACGGTGTTTCCTTCTTTTTTTTTCTCCATCGCGATATTAACCGATACGATTTTCGAAACTTCTGACACACCTTGTAATACGAATGTAATCCCCAAAAGTTACTCGCTATATTGAGACTTCCTTCGAAGAGATGCGCTCTATTTTTTTTTTTTCTTCTTCTTCTTCTTCTTCGTTTCTGCATCGAGAATCAATTGGTATTGGTAATGCGAATTTCTCTGTGCTCGTGTTCGTTCTTTTTTTCTCCTATTTGTACGATATACGAAATGAAAAAATTTGGTAACTTTTTTATTTCTAAAAAAAGAAAGAAAGAAAGAAAAAATAATCGATGATGAGAAGAAAGCAATGCATTTAATTCTATGTTATTTTAACAGCAGCTTAACCCATGGACTTATATTAAAATACAGGCTATCAACAGTATCTCGCAGTAACATAGGTGATACTCAGCTCTTATGTACTGTTCTGCTTTGTGATTAATCGCTAAATGTCTACCTTACACACGCTTTTCATAGTTTATAAATTGTATTTGATATCCCGGCCACGCGATACACGTTTTATTGAATTTGGTAAATATTACACGTAATGCACGTTTTGTGAATGTTTTCGTCTTCTTTAATTACTTTTGTTTTTCGTTTTCTTATCATGAGTACAACAGATTCATATTNTTTTGTGTTTTTTTTTTTTTTTTTTTTTTTTTTATGATATATTTGTCAAATTTTCTGCATGATATATTTGTATTTTTATCATCTTTTCTCTAAGTGAACGTACTTTATGGTGGAAAGAAGCATAGATAAGTATTCGTAAGTAATTAGATAAGATACGTTTGTTAGATCAGAGATGTGTTATCGCGGAAACAAGTACTGCGAGTTTGTTTTCAATAACGATCGAATCAAAGGCGGAATTTAATCTTTTCGATTCCTGTTTGTCCATTCTCATTTAAATCTAATCGAATGCATCTTGTGGCTATCACTTCACTTGTCGTCTTTATCCCAAATTTAATTAATTTTACGCGATTTTTCACCCTATTAACTAAGAAAAAATTATTAGACCTTTTGGATATAATCTTATTTAGAAGCATCTTATCTTTTTATATATTCCATCTCTATTAAAAGTATTGTAATTTACATCATATTTATACTTAGTTTTTCTTCACCATTGGAAAATTTGTCTCTATTGTTAATCTTTTATGTCACGATTGCAGAAATTTTCATTCGGACCATTTTTCATTTGGGACCATCTAGTTAATAGGTTGAAAGTATCAGTATCACAAGTTAAAGAGAGACGGAATTTCCATAATTTGAGATGATTACTTTTTTTCTTTTATTGTTTTTGTCTCAGAGGACGAAAAGCAAAATGGTATCTCAGCGAGAAAACGTGTCGCGATTATTTAGCAAGGTTGTGCTTTACTGGGTTGAGAAAATTTTCACAGAATCATTGACACTTGTAGTATTCATCGATTTAATGTAGCGAAACGTGCGAAGGATAACACGTTGGGTTCATCGTAAATTTTATGTAAAACAGGTTATGACCAGATACCAGTAGATTCGATGCAAGGATTGGAAATAGGTGGAGGGTCGACATATGGCGCGATGGACACTATGGACGTGGCGCACGAGGGTGACCTGAGTTTCGATCATTTAGGAGAGCTTCCTGCACCGCCGCAAGATAATAATCAGGTTGCAGCTTGGTACGACACCGATCTCTGAAACTGTGCCAGCATCGTATCTCGCTAGAGAAACGGATCCGTGAGGCTCTTAAGTAATTTCAATACGGACTAGTATTGAAATTACTAGCTTTGAGACTAGTATTGAAATTACTATTACTAGAATTACTCGTTTCGCCGTTAGCGGTACAAATGGGCGATCGTTTTGTGCGATTCGATCAGTTTCGAAAATTTTGCGTGAAATCTATGATACGATTGTTGCTCGAGTATTGGACAATGTCGGATGAGGTTCAATGACTGTTGAATGAACGATAATGATTTATCGTATAATATCTATGTCTACGTCTATTAAACTAGACATTTTTGTCTAAATTTTTTAAGATCGCTTGTTTGATACTAACCCAATATTATTTGATGTTGTATATTACTTCAGTAGTCATTGTATCATGGATTTCTTTTGAAAATCATAAAACTATTGAATCGCAGATGATGATTGCCAATTTATACCGTCAACTTCGAAACGATAGTATCATTCTCGAGTATCAGTGAATTACAATCAAGTATAAATATAAATGAATATCAATGAACTTTCGCATTACGTATTTTACAGGGTAGTTATACTTAATTTTTATTATTATCATTAACGTAGCTACGCAATCGTGGCGGTACTTTGCCTCGTTCGATGCTTTGTACGCGCCTCTGATCGCTGTCGATGTATTAGACCTAAGTGAGAGACACGTAATTCATACACACCATGTATATGTATCATTTAATTGTTCATACGAATAAACTGAACGATTAAGTATTCAAATTTCTGCCAGTTGATCCATTCTCTATATTTTTCTTTGAACTGGAATTTATTAGAGAGTATATGTGGAAGTCTGAAATAGGTTTAAATCGTTTAAGGTAGTTCTAAATGAATTTCCCGCTTAGGTTTCTAACTATCTGCTTACAGTCAAGTCGTTGATCCATAATGAGTAAATAGGTAAACGAACGTAGTAAATTGGTATTTCGTAAATTAGTTGATATTCGTATATGGAAACTAGTACATAGAATGTAGTATATGGCGATAACGAATCGATAGATATTCTAATCTAAATACTCAATGAATTTTTTATATTTTTTTTTAGATATTCCCAAATCTGTGTAAAAGAATTTTTTCTGAAATACCAACTTCGAAAAAAATTACTTAGTTGTGAAGAATTACTTCATTACACACTACTAAATGAAGTAAGTGATTACGTTTAAAAAATAAAATAATAATCTTTTACAACAAAAAGCATTAATAAAGTTGCTATATACAATCACACACGACATATATATTCATGAAAACTTTTTACTTTCTGTTCAAATACTTTTATTTTAAAAAACACCTGTATACAAGTATTAATGCAAACGAGAAAGTAGCAAGATTTCTGTAAAATTGTTATAACACATAATTAAAATTTATCACAAAAATGTGTAATTGTATTCTGTGCTAAAAAAAGCGTTTTTAATTGTGTTCTATATTCATTAATTTAATTTAATTAATAGAAAAATATTTTGTATAAGTTTATACACTTGTATACTTTACTTACATATAATACTTTGTATAATACATACACTTGAAATATTCTTATTAAATATTTTGCTTTTCCATAAATCAGTGGACTCTTATTCGAGCACGCTTGTGCCCCCACCCCACTGAATTCATTGGCGACGCGAACCTGTTGCGCAGGGGGTTAGTTTGTTGTTGAAACTCGAGGCGTTAGGATGTATCACCGCGTGCGACGATTATTAATTAGTGTCACGTGTTCATCGTTATATTTTCACTGTTCATACCCGCTCTAGGATCAACATCGTTTGATCAACGTAAGTTTCTAATCAATAATTTACCGAATATTATTGTAATTTGCGTTTAAATTGTCTTTTCTTCTTGAGCGTCTTTTTGGTTATCATACTTGACGGTGGCTTGTATTACGAGTTTTCGAAACGTGTGACTTTGATCATTGTTTCATTTTCATACATTTATTTGAACGGTTTGGTTTCTTTTTCGTACAGATTATTGAAAATTGGAATATTCAAAAGGACGCCACGATGATTTATGACAAACTTGACGTTTAATTTATTTTAATGAAGACAGGCATTAGTACGTTTGTTTCTTCCTTTTTATTGGATAATTTGTAAGATTATAATTAGTATTCAATCAACATAAGTTGTCAGAGAAGTTTGAATACATTCTGCGCGTCGCGTCTTTCTGCATATTGCGCGGCAAAAAAGCGCGCCATATTTGATTTCCACAAAGTACATTCAAATCTCTAGTGATGAACATTCAGGCTACAATTTTAGCAACTTATATTACAGAATATTCACGAATATCTGACAATAATTAGCAATTAATCCTGAACCAATAGTTTAACCCTTTCATAGTCATATAATTCTAAAAGTATTTTAAAAAGATTCTGTCTATTAATCATACATTAATAATAGAATTTTTATTAAATATAAATACACTCATCGTTTGATTAACCAATAATATTTTATACAAAATCGTATGCGCAACATTAAACATAGAGTTAACATTCTTCTTTCATAATATGAACAAAGCAAAGCATGCTATTAGAATTAGAAAAAAAAAAAACAAATGATTATAATTAACATGTTCGAGATGGAACTGGAATGTGTATTTTTTATATTAATAAAAATCAAGTATATTTATCAGACTCGATAAAGTCCACTAAAGTATCTCACACCGGCTAAACGAATATT
>NIPQ01090199.1:11279-35430 GCA_002806875.1 Lepidotrigona ventralis hoosana
CAGTGTCAATTGCATTTTTTTTTTTTTTTTAAATCTAACTCCAAGGGCGCTGATTCTTTTCCGTCCTTGTCATCCCTAATAATTATAAACTGCACGTCATAAATAATTATAAGTCACTCGTGTTTGTGTATACGCGCACGCATTCTTATTTCACGTGCTTCGTCGATTGTAATATCTGGCTTTTTACGCAGGTATCGAAAGCCTAAACGACATTAAACTGGAACAAGGAGTGGAAGCGGAAGTACATGGAACGAATCTCGTCGGTTAAAGGTTGTTGCCTCGCGAAGAAACCAACTCTGTCCGAGGTATTTCGATACAGTGCATAGAAACTAAGAGAATCGGATGATGGTTTAGCAAAGACTAACGAAACGAAACGGAATTCAGTTTTACAATGACGTTGGTGCACCCTGGCGTGGAAAGCACACCGAAGAAACGTTGATGAAGCAGAAAGGAATCGTTTCTACGGCTGGAAGATGACCGTCGCGATGGAACACAAGCGCAAGAGCTCGTGGGATTCGAAGGTGAGACGAATGTGGCGCACTTTCCCCCTGTGTATGCGCTTTCCTCGTTAGCATCTTACTCGGGTCTCGCAGTTAATTAGCTAGCTGGTTGGCTCCCTGCCGCATGTGAAATCGCGCGTAAAAAGAAAACGAATCGAATCGATGAGAAACGATGAAACGTATGGCCATTGTCTTCGAACGAAAGTATAACGCGTATCTACGATGTTTTCTTGCCGGTGGTAACTTTCGGTATGGCATTAAATGCGGTTTAGAATAGGAGAATCGTGCAAACGCGATCCAAGAAATCATGAGCTGAAGCTGCGTGAATTATTCCTGCGGTTACGTTGCGCGTGCTCATTATCTGAATTACTTGCGCGTTGCGCTGCGCTGCGCCAGGCCGATAAACTTGCGCAAAACGGGCGGAATCACCTTTGACGCGGAACGAAAGAAACTTTTGTTCGTTGTGTCTTGACGGAGAGATCGTTTTGTTAACACTACCTTGCAATCTTTAGCCTTACAACTCATAGAAGTTTTCTATCAGCAAAATTACGAGCGAAATTTATATTTTATATTTTGGAAAAGAGAATAATTTTAGAACGTACAACGTGAAATATTTGTTCGGTGGATAATAAAAAATTCAATTATTCATATGATTGGCCGTGATGATTTTAGTAATTACAAAGTGATTTTAATTATTTTTTGATAGTTTTTAATATTGACGGAGCAATGGTCGCCGTTCCTCCTTAGACACATCGACCTTGTTCTCCATTGACCCCGAGTGATGCGGCGTATGACGCCGAATACCTACGCACTCGGTGGAGAACTAGGTTGAATGAGAAACAAAGAATGATGTGTTAGCTGTTGGGTTGGGTTATCCTGGGTTGGGCTGACATCTCCTCTCTTCTCGATATACCGTTACCTGGCTAGTAGCACCCAATCTGTCGGCTGGCATTCCGCTCGAATTATGCGAATGACATTTGTCACGTGCTTCGCGATTGTCTCTAGATAACTTATCATCAAAACCTACGCATCGAACGCTTTCCATTTTGTTTTATACTAGTGTGTACAATGAGTCAAAGTAACTTTAAAGTAATAAACTCTTGGAGGAATATTTTTATAACTTCAGAGAATATAAGATTCTAATTATATTGAATCTACGTTTCTTTAAAATTTTTGGAAAATTAAGTTATGTTACATTTTAATATATACAGTATTATAATAATCATAAATAACCAAAACTATTGCATATTATCACCAAAAGATATATTCAAAATCATGTTGAATCTATCCTTTTTTTTAGATAAGCCAATATGTTGATTTTTATATCATTTCACGGCTAAAAGATATTTTTAATCTAATTTAAGAAAAAGGAAAAAGTTGTTACATATTACACATTCATTACTAGACTTAATAATTCTAGATAACTAATTTTCATTTTTAAAGTATTTAGAAATGAATTTATAGCACATTACTATTTAATCCTTTAATTAAATTTAAAGTAAAACAGTATATTGAATTATGTGGCTCATCACTACATTGTGGATGGTCTCGTATTTTTGTCGAATTTCTACTTCCATCTTTTCGAATTTCTGAACTTCGAGACAGCTCCGTTTTACTTTATACATAGGTCGTTGCCAATGAAATGAGCATTTAAAACTCGCAACAGAAGTGATTATAAGGAGAAAAGGTGATTAAATTACATCATCGTCCGTGTCAGTCAATTTCCAATGAACTCAGTCGCGAAATTAATAGAGAACGGAGGTTGCAAAGGTGCCAAACGTTTCTCCGGCCGGAGGAAACGGGAGAAAACGGTTGTCGTTAACAGATAAGAGCCGCTTTAAAGCGATAACAATTGCTCTGCATTTTACTCTGTCACGGTTAGGTGCACGCACGTGCTCCGTGTACGCCGGCACACCGCCATGGCCGATTGTAATTTCAAGCAACAAACAGAACTCGTTCCTAGATTCTTGCTCTTTTGGAAAGGTACTCTGACGTTTGGAATAACGGTAATAACGGTCAAGAAAGTCACGAGGAACCGGGCGAGCCAATGAAACTTGGTAGATTCTTTCCGTGGGTCGATGACACCGTTTCTTTCTTTCTTTCTGCGACAGACAGACACGTCCGATCCACGTCTATCTTTATCACAAATCCCGAGAAATTTGTACGATCGCGCGTCAATGAAGGTGTGTACTATAAGTAGTTTGCGCATGTGGTGTAATTCGATGAAAGGTTTATGATAGGAAAACGCTCTGTTAAATTTAAAATTGAAACGAAGTGTATGCAATAACGGGGGAAAAAGAAAGTTTTTTTAAAGAACAAATAATAAAGCAATTTATTTATATATATAAGTTCTGTTATAGAAATCTTCTATCTGAAAATGAATCTCATTCACTGTATCTCGACAAACAGTGAAACATATGATGAAATTTAGCAAAACAGAATTTAAGAAATGATTAATGAGAGAATACACATTGTAAGGAATTTAGTAAATTAGTAGTTATCTACACAGTTATTCAAGTGCGATACTTATCTTTATACAAACAGTCGACACTTGTAGTTTACATAAGTCTTTAGAATGTGAATCTGAAACATACATTCCAGTGATTCTAAATCAACAATGAACAAACATTTTAATCAAAGTTAGACTCAGCTGGAAAGGTGTCTCATTTTTAACAGAAATGCACAAATAATAGACAATTATATTGAATTATATTGTACATACTCGCAATGATAATTGACAACGTGCGTGTGGCGCCAATCAGCGAAGGAAAATCGACTTCACGATCTATTCTTACGGTCGGACGATTATCGTTCGAGTCTATTCTAGCAGAACCAGAATGATCGAATGAACTTTCACGAAAGCATTCGCCAATGGAAAGCGCTTTTCTAACGTTGTCAGCTCTTGATTTTTCTCGGTCTTAAAGTCATCGACCGCGTCCATTAACGGAAGCGTACTCAACTAGTCCGTGTGCATCTCTATCTCCTCAACCGATCTCTCTGGGCCTCGTCGTTTACTGACACTGAATTCTACTTTCCACACTTGACGCGCTTAAATTTCAATCGGCCATTCTCGCCACTAAATGTCCTATTAAAGCCGGATCGCGAATTTACTGACAGTAATAACGACAGTGACGAGAAGTATGGTGATTCATATATCTACAAAACTGTGTACTTTAAGCTAACAGCTTCTCATCTTACGAAACATTGATTGGGCAATCAGAATTATATTTACTATATATATATATGTCATCGCAGTGAACATAAACTAAGAAAAATCGAACTCATTACATGTGCAAATATTTTGAAATAGAGTTCAAATTTACATTGTGAAAATAGAACTCGGAATTATACTTCTGCTCAGAAATTTTTGGACATTACAAGAACATCATTTTTAATGAAACTTCGATATTTGATTATGAATTTTGAATTGTGCAGATCTTTTGGTAAAATCGTTAACTTAATAACTGTTCTAAGATTTTTGAGCGAAAGTATACTCAAATTAATGATGAAGAATAATATTAAAAATTATCCAATTTTTCGGACCCACGGTTGTCACATGTTATAGATTAATGATACTTCATTAACTGATAATCAATTTAAATATTGGTGTTACTGATTCACACGTTACAAAGGATAATGGCGGATAGAAATGAGTTAGGAAAAAAGGAATTTCCTTCAATTAAAATTTAATTAAAATTTATCTTATAATACAACGCGAGACATAGGATAAAAATTCGTAAACTAATATCGACACTAATGATCAGAGTCTTCTTTTGCTATTTCATCTCGCTCTTTCGTCGTGGATCGGGTTGTCTTTCGTCAGAAGTTGCCGTTCCTTCGGCGTGAAAAGAACGAGTCACCTGACCTTTTCGGCTGCATTGCATCGCCGAGGAAAGAATTACTTTTACCGACGATCAGCGAACGCGTCCGCCGGAGAATTTTCGTTTGCCACGATATAATTTCGCAGCCGTGTATCGTTCGCGATCGATCGTGCCCGATCAGCGAGAACACGAAGGGTACACAGGCCTTATTGCGAAACGTTGCTTTATTAAATAAGTATCTCTCCTACGAAAACCCTATTTCGAAGGCTATTATCGAGCAAACTAAGCTCGAAGAACACAAAGGTTTCGTGCACAAACTTTCCACCGACTTTCGCAATATCTCTGCGCGCCATTGTTTCTCAAAGACACCCCTCGATTTGTTGCGCAACACACGCAAACAAAATCTCGATTTGTTTCGAATGCCGGCAGATATACTCGGCTTATTCGCTTTTACCGATTGTGCCAGCCTGTGACTCGCAATTTCCTCGGCGAGTAATCCTCGGCAAATGAGACGAGAGGAAGGTCTTTTACGTAATCGGACGCCGACGCGACGAAAGAAAAAGGAAAAGGAAAAGTTTGCTAGGCGTAAGATTTCCATGGAAATGATACGTTTTAACTCTGTGATCATAGTAATATGCATCAGAGCACGTTGCTCGATTTGCGGCATCGTCACGGTATTTTTGAATTCAATTCAAATCAAAGCATTTAATTACTCGAGATTCACTTTCACCGTAGTCAAAGGTTAGAAAGATTTGGATTTTCCGAAATTCGTTTCAATTTTTATTGCTTTCATTAATTAAACCTGCGTTCACCATCTACCATTCTTTTTCATTTATTCGTGTTCACTTAAAGCGATGAAAATAATCTCTTAACCACTGAAGGGGAGAGGTTAGTGCAGGCAATGATCGACACTCTGTTCGTACAACTCTTTTATTTCGTCTCACTCGTGAACCGATCTTAATCTTAATTTTACATACTCCGAACCAGCGAAAAATCTGAATTCATGCTTCTCGAAGCTCTCGAAGAAATCTCCGTTCTTGTCCCGAACATACTTAATTGGCCGAGCTATTTCCGGGTTTTAACCAATTAGATTGTTTTGCATCGTAATGCACTTTCTCCGGGATGCGGCTGCAATCCATCAAGGACGATCTTCATTGTTGATGATGCAGCAGGGTTTTTTCCAGGCCCTACTTTATTACTTTCGTCGGTAATTTTCAGAGCTTTTGATCTGCGTGTGGGCCCTTGGAAATCTAAGATTTCACTATTACTTGGGTGTGGACGATTGCCTTACGCATCTCTAAACGACAAATTTGCCTTTGCAATTCGACGCGTGAGTGGTAAATTTTCCTAAATCCTTTACCTTTAAAAAATTGACTTTCTTCGGCATGTGCTAGCCGCCACAACCACAAAGTTTCTTCCAATTCGAAAAGATGTTGTATGGATTCAACAGCTTCAAAATTTATTGGAATTTACTGGAACTACGAGGTTTTAGTCGTATCAGTTGTTTTGGGTATCAACATTAATTTCAACTACACACAAGGAGAGCGAGAGTGTACCGTTTATTCCGATGCTGATAGCGTGTCGAAAAGAGCATTGAAGCCTGGCATCGGTAGAAAATGTACGATTCACTGGTACTTTGGTTACGGACCGTGTGCCGAGCGTAACATTTGAACGCGAGGGCGTAGGCCCGAGTTTACGCGCGACTACACGCGAATCGCGTCTGTGTTGACGAATATGCATGGGTTAGAGATGGGTTCAACTGCAATATGTGCTCACGAAACCGGGACAAATTCGATATCTAGGTTTTGCTTCAGCGAGTAAAATAAAATAGTTCAAATACTGCAACGTATTCATACAGATTAGCTGAAATTACTCGCTTTGTACGATTTATACTCGTTTCAATGCAAGTTGAATTTTAAAACTCTGAAATAGGTACTTGCAGATTTCGAAAGTTAGTTTGATGTTTGTACGATACAATCAATAGTAAGCACTAAGAATTCGTCAAGTCGATAAAATTGTATAAAAAAATTTGCTTGTAACATTCGGAGATTGCGGACTGAAAGTTTTTCAGTATTGCTTTCTTGCTGTCTGTTATATTAGATACAAATATTATATATTATTTGCGCAAATTAATCTGATGCAAATAAATTAGGAAGAAAGGAACTATACTTCGTCTAGAAACATACTCCACAAAAATCTTCATTTTGAAAGGATTCTTCTCCGTCCAATCGATAAAATTCCATTTCACTTTCAAAAGTGCTGATGAAACATTCGANCATTTCACTTTCAAAAGTGCTGATGAAACATTCGACACTATGCCGCTTAAACTCTGATGGTATACTTGAAAGGAACTATTGGAGATACTTGTTATACCAGTAAAGTTTCGAACCTACTTGTGAGGTCCTCGATCCCATCTCTAACACGCGCATTGGTGGCGAGGCGATTACACGGCCGCTTACACACTTAGCGCTCACGTCACAGAAGATAAGCTCATTGCTCCTGACGCTGACTGTGGATGTTTAACCGAATGGTCGTACACGGTGCACCATATACTTACATGGCCGTACACCAGTAACGCGCAAACAGTATACCGTATCGTGTGTCGTGTACTCGCTGCATGCTGAATGCACCCCGCAAAATCGCACGCAGCTCGAACACTGGCTGTCTGACCTCACCGCGTGAAACGCGGTTACGTAACGCTCAATAATATTTCGATAATTACACGGATTATGCGATTTGTCAGATTTTTATCGCGACACGCTTTTACGAGCGTGTTAAATTATTGAGCGTGGAAATTAATTCGATGCTTCCTCTCTAGATCTTATCGATTTATTTATGAGTTTTACCCGTTGATTAGCTGTAATTAGCTTGTTGGGAAGCATCGGGAAAACAACTAATAGTTCGTCATACATTTATTTTTATTGCTTTTATTTATTGGATTTGAATATAGGTCTTACATTCAGTTAGAATGGAATACAGATAAACGCTTTAATGTTAATTAAGAATTTAATAGGAATTGTTGTAAAGTATCAAATGCAGAAAGGATTAATTTATTTTTTCGTCTTCTTCTTTCGAGCCGTACTAACGAATCACGAATGTTTCTTTTCCAGATATCTGTCAGCACGGTAAGCACCAGAAGATTCAGCCGCGCGGGAACTCCAAGTTCCATCCTGTCATCAGACAGCGACATTCGATTTACGAGGAAGCTCGGTGGACAATATCGTTGCGGATGCTGCGTGTTAGCAGCGTTTTTGCTTTTCCTCCTCTTCTCTGGAGTCTCCATATACCTTGGCTGTAAGTATAACACCCGAGTTTCGGATTATTTACCGTTACGTGGGATAGAACGGCAGTCGTATTGTGAGATACTCTTATAATAGAAAGTATGAACACTGCATCTGAAATTCCGTTCTATCGCGAATGAGATTGAAAAAGAAGAAATTTGCTACGAATCATAATCGATAGCCAGAGATCGAACATATAATAAGAATATAATAAAATATAATAAAATATAATAAAAATATAATAGCATTATATTTATTACAGTGAAGAGCATAACTGTGATCAGTGATTGTGAAAGTGTCGATAATATAAACTGATATAAGTTCGCAAAAAAAGATCACGTAAGGATTCAATTTCTTTGTAAGAGCCATAATCATTTTGAAGTCTCTCCTTTGTAACAACCTCTTAAAACTTGTTATACGATTTTTTTTCCGCCATTTTATTGAATACTAGGGTGATAAAATTTCAAGAAATCCTAACATTTCGTCATCTAACCCTAATTAATGGAAGTTACTAAAAATATAAATTTGAATATTAATTTAACTTCGATGTAATAGAAATGCCTTTTTACAATATAATATCTATATCTTATTGGACACTATCGTGTGTTTGACAATGCCTTTTGAAGTTATATATCGTCCGTTCTGGCAATTTAAGCTGTGTCTTCTAAAAGTGACGACTCGGAAGGTTTAATAATTGCTAGTCTGTCGAGCATGAAGACCGCTCAGCCAAGGAATTCGAAACGCGCAGGAGGTTTTTGTTCGTGCGCTTTCTCCGCGAACTTATGCTCGATTCGACTGATGCTGTAAATGAAATTACTCCACGGTTAACCAACGCTCTGGTGGACGTGAAATTGCTGCGAAATGCATGACGCTTGTTTTACAAGGCGGACGAATCCTTCATGGTACGATGAATATTTCGTGAAGCGTAAAGTGTGATCGTCTTCCCTCGTTTGCGAATGTACGTACGTTACGCTTTATGGACACGTGTACTTCACCTTGAAGTCGCGTTCGATTGTACGAACGAAGAGGAGAACCTTCCGCTAATTGATGCAGATTCGCTGTTAATATTCATACGTTTAGATAACGGTGAACGTTAAGTAGTTGAAAAAGAACAAGTGGATTTAAAGTAGTTTGTACATGATAAGTGGGTTCTAATCGCCTAATTTTTATTGAAATTTCATTAACATTGCAATGAGTGGAATAAAATCCATGTAAGAAAAAGTGTGCAGAATACGTATATAATATACAAGAATAAAATTCTTAATCCTTTGTTAAAGAAATTAAATTCCATTGACTGTGTCTATAAATATTGGAATATATCTGCAATATAATAAGATCGTTGTGATGATGTTGGTAAAATTTAAGAGCAATCTGAATACGTATGTAGAAATTACAAGACATCTATTGCAGCTATATATTTAATAAAAATACAATACATGATATAAATAACAATATTAAGCACAATATTGAACTGAAATCAGATATTGTGTCAATGTAATCTGAATACGTATGTAGAAATTACAAGACATCTATTGCAGCTATATATTTAATAAAAATACAATACATGATATAAATAACAATATTAAGCACAATATTGAACTGAAATCAGATATTGTGTCAATGAATTCTCAATGAAAAATGTATAACATAAAATAACAATAAAGATATAAAATTATTTTCTAAAATACTATTGACACACGAGATATTAAAAATTTAAATTCTGCACAGATCGAAACATTCGATCAACCGTTTCCCGAATAGTTTAAATCTACCATTGTGTTTCGTACAGATTCGAAGCAGATGTTCTAAACTTACAAACAGGTGGTGTAAGTACCTGGCTCTACTTGGTCGAGGAACCGTGCGTATCCTTCGGCAGCCAAGAAAACCGAACAAAAAGAGGACGAAGGAGGATGATGCGGCCAGAGCCCATTCAGGTCTTTCAGCGTGCAAACATAACGGTCTGGCCGAGTTACCGAGAAAATACGTCTACGTCTACAGATCGGATGTTTTGCCCGCGAACGACCTGAACGATCCTCTCGATAAAGCTAAAAAGAACCCCGGGACGAAAGCCGATTTACGAGAAAAGAAAGCGAATACGGCCGTGACGAAGCGCAAAGGCCTGCGTTCTGTAATTCATGGCAGACGCCGGCAAAGAGAGGCAAAGGTCGAAGAAGATGCACGATCGCGTTGAGGTCCAGCAAAGAGGCCTTGAAAGTAGTAAAGCTAACGGTCTGACCGAGTTGTCGGGCCGTCTGAGCCTGTCACCCCTCCAACATTCGACCTCAGAGGGGGGATCCCGTGTCCTTGGATCATTTCGATGCCTCATCATACTAACCGAATTCTCCTTTCGAAAGTATTTCGCGTTCGAGGAATCGCGAAATTACGTGGGACGGGCTGTCAAATTCGTACGGTGATTCGTGGAACCACATATTACACATATTACATTTATATACGTGTATATTTTTAGTATTGTCTGTTATATATGAAACGTTTTGAAATTTCATCGATACTGTAATGTGATCCGATTTTTTCATACTAAATTATATGTTTAAGATAATTGTATGTATTATATACTAATTTTCAGTAAATATCGTGTGACTTTTTCACAATCATTTTTACATTCTCATGTCATTCTTTCACTTTTAAAATTTAAACGACTGATATTATGGTATAAATTGTGTGATTTCAACAGTCTAAAAGACATATGTGATAGCCATATTCGATTTTTTAGTAACTTTTCTACACATCCAAAATATTCTTTTCCCCTAATACATTCACGAGTCGCTGTGCCGTATGGGAAAGTTGCTTCTGAAATAAAAGAAAAAGCTTTATACTGCTGATATTGATGCATGAGCCGCAGAAGATCCCCGCCCGCAAGAAATTGGATCACGGATCGAGAAAATAATCTTTGCGGTGTGAAAATAATCGACCGAAGGCACGGTGAAAGGTGAGCCTCGGAGCGGTCTTGCTGTAGGTGCCCGATTGCCCTCGATACTTTAGTTTGTGTTTACGGTATCGGTCCGTCGAATGTGAACTTGTACCTCGGGAAAATTCATAGCAATTTGAATAAAAAATAATAATAATAACGGGTAACACTGTAACTGCACAACAGCGTTGTTGCTACCGCCGTTGTTCTCTCGAACGAGATGTTGTTTTAGGAAGGAGAATTAGAAAGTATCACTTAGCAAACTGCAGATGGCCGTAAGATGGAAATCGTTCGATTATTCTACAGTGAAATCCGTTTGTTTNCGTTGTTGCTACCGCCGTTGTTCTCTCGAACGAGATGTTGTTTTAGGAAGGAGAATTAGAAAGTATCACTTAGCAAACTGCAGATGGCCGTAAGATGGAAATCGTTCGATTATTCTACAGTGAAATCCTTGAAATCTTCTTTCCCGCGTTGGGAAACTGCCAATTACAGTAAATTAAATTGATACGACGCTCGTCGACGTTACGGATAACAGTCGTTTTCATTCTACTCTTGAGAACAGCTTCGTGAACTCGAATTAATTAATTCACGGTTATTATTGATACAGGTGTGCGTTTATGGAAAGTTCGAGGTGTGAAAATTGCACAATTAGGTGTATTTCAATTACAAAATTACAGACAGATTAAAGTATAATGTTTTTATTCTTTGTGATGTTACAACTACGTTTAATGATCAATAAACTGCAGAGTTTTATGCATTTGTAGGAAAAATAATAATAAAAAAAAGATTTGTATTTCTTGATACAATATTTCGAAAAATATATAAATTTGCAGTGTAATAGTTTGAATGAATTTGACGATCAATCGCGCAAGAATCCTTTTTTCCTTAATTTATGATGCATCGCAGCCATCTATCAACGATAACCAAGTTTTTTAAAGTTTAATTCTTAATTGAATTAGATAATTGCAATAAATTTGATACTTGTCGAGAAATTAGATAATCATACGAAATTCGTTTAGCATTTTGCACATTTCCTGTGAGTGAAAACCGTTTGAAACATTAAATAGTCAGTATCATTTGGAATATCATTTAACAGCGTTCAATCGGTATATTTTCAGACACGTTCCTAACGTCGGATCCCCCAGGTGATCAGATATTCCTGGCGACATTTCGAGTGATCGAAGGTGACTCCTTCGTTTCAGAACTAGCAGATCCCTCTACCGAAGCCTTTCGAATACGATCACGAGAGTATCGCGATCGACTTAATCTTATCTTTCGCCGCAGCTGGCTAAGAATTTCTTTCCTCGCTGTGGAAATATTGGCGCTCGATGGGTAACAATGATTTTACTCTTATTAATTATTAATTACTGAGAAGTGTAGGTTTTTTCTCAAACAATTATCTTTCGCCGCAGCTGGCTAAGAATTTCTTTCCTCGCTGTGGAAATATTGGCGCTCGATGGGTAACAATGATTTTACTCTTATTAATTATTAATTACTGAGAAGTGTAGGTTTTTTCTCAAACAAAACGTTTGCATAGAAGTTTATGTATAATTTAAGTATTGAATTTTAAAGTTACTTTCTTCATAAAAAGATAGAAATGGTAACTTGGGGATTTCTCAATTATAAATTAATCTTTGTATAAAATTGATTATCATTAGATCATCTCTGTGGTGGTTTTCAATTAAAAACGAATGAAAGCAGAGGAGTGAAACGAAAGTTTCATCGTGAAATCTCCGCGTGAAACGTGGTCGAAAGCCGAGCGATCTTTCTTGAAGTTTTACCGATTCCCGCAAGCAAGAGAAACCCAGCTATCTTCAGCTGGCTTTCTCGTGACCTCAGGTTATACTCTTTTAAGCCTCTGTAGCTAAGGTTTCGTTTAGTCACAAATAAATGTACATATTATTCATAAATAAGCTGCGGATTTTTATGCATTTATTCAAAATTTAAAAAATATAAAAATACCCAGAAAAATAGAGAAAACACCCTTATAATTTTTAATAATTAAGTTCTATTCAACTTACATAAAAATTCGAACTTTACCAATGAAATACAATACAATAGTGAAGCAATAAGTAGGTAAGATAAAATTTTCAAATATGTAGATATATAATTCTCAAGTTATAACCGATAATTATTTGTCGTAAATAAATTCCACAGGTCCGAAGGTGAGAATTTGGCGGTACATTTCGAGATTCGATTCGATCCACGATATCAGACTATCACCACCGCAGACGTCGTTGATATTCTCACACGAGAGATCGATCCTGCAACCTCGCAGTATTTGAACAATTTAACGATCGACTCGCAAAGTCTCGAGGTTCAAGAGAGCTTGAAAGCTCTGAACGCTCAAGTCGGCCAACAGACGACAGTTTTAACACCACCACCAACTACTACACCACCGCCTCCGAGAAGGTGCACCAGTTTGGATTTATCTTACTGCAAACATCTTCCATACAATGTCACTTCGTATCCGAATATATTAGGACATCGTTCATTGGCTGACGTGGAGGAGGATGTGATCGCTTTCAGGTAAATATCAACCACTTGTATTTGCACACTTGTATTTGTTTCTATGAAAATAACATATTCATAATATTGTCCATGCTTTGACTTGTGTATTTTTTAGTGAGTATGAAAATATATACAGAGTACAAATATATTAATATATTCAATGTTTATTCTGAACATGTGCACACTGTATTTTTAATTTACGTTCAAAACCACGATTTGTAACAATTGTTATTAACAATCGTTTTACGTTGCAGGGAGCTAGTCGACGCGGAATGTTACCGATTGGCGTACGACTTTGTGTGCCAAGTATTGCAACCAGCGTGTACATCCAATCAGCCGGAAGACCTGCTTCAGCTACCGTGCAGGAGCTTCTGCAGAGAATTCTGGAACGGATGCGGTAGCCGACTTCCGGACAAGATTAAACGCCTGCTGGATTGTTCGAATTTCCCGGAATATGTGGACCAAGGTGGTTGCAGAGCAAAGCCAGGTGAACGAACGTAACCTTTTGCTTGCGAAACAACGCGGAAACTGTCACCAGATCGTTGCAATTACTGGACAATCATTGTCGTAGGATGCGTGCAAGCGCTTCAAGCGAAAGCATTGTCACCGAGAATTTGCGACGGCGTGATCGACTGCCCTGACCTTTCCGACGAGAAGAATTGCGCTTATTGTCGCGACGGTTACATGCATTGCGGTGTAGGCAGAACTTGTATTCCACGTGGCAAGAGATGCGATGGAAAATTGGACTGCGCCAACGGCAGTGACGAGAAAGATTGTTGTACGTATGATTGCAAGTGATAATGGCATAGCGAGGTTGTCGAATCAGTCAAAAATTGAAGCCAAACTGAATTTTAAACCAAAGTTAGAACTCTAAATTCTCCTCTCTGTGTCTTCCTGAATTAATCTTTTAATTAAAAAATCCATTTCCTGGATTAATTTTTTAATAGAAGAATATATAAAATATGAAAAGTAGAGTAACGAACTTTTCCTTAGGCTTCATTAATTGTGTTCATAAAAATATAAAATTGCTTGAGAATCTGCTGTCTAGAAATAAATATTACGATCTACGAAATCTTCCAATGTAATCGTGTAAGACGTCTAGTGTCTATAATATTTAAGGATTGAAAAATAGATACAGCTACAGTTACCAATGGATAAAATCTACTAACATTTTGATCTACGATCTCACTATAGCGTTTCTAACAGTTATTTATATCGTCATGCATCGTTTTCGTTCTTGACATCATACATGTCCTACAGTATCGTTAGCGTCGAGTATTCGATCTGTGAAGTCACAACCTTCGGATACACCATTCGCCGCGAAATATAACAACGAAGGATTCGTGGTGTTTAACGAGAAAGGCACTATCGGGAAACTTTGCACCGCAAATCTGAACGCGACACTGCCAGGAACGGAAATGGAAACCGTTCTTCAAACTGCTGCCAGCTCCTTGTGCAGTCTGTTAACTTACACGTGAGTACCGTGCTTCGTCTTCTGCAACAGACACAAAAGATGTCTGCTTTAATTTAATATTTAAAATAAATTATACATTTTAATCATATATATTATTATCATGTATTTATTTAGACCAATGAAAATCATAATCATGGCGTAATTCATTCGTTCTGTGTTCATTTTTTAAAAAAAATTTATTATATACTTTTTTAACTCAATCTCACAATCAAAAAGGTTGAAAAAACCGCAAATGAAATTTCTATTGATATTTTTACATTTATAATTATCAATAATCAGTGTATTAATACATTCTGATATTTCATTATAATCAGGTAGTATTAAGAGAGAATAATAAATGTTTAGAGATCAAGACAGTTATGAATGACCTGTAAGATAAGTATATACGTACATTAAAAAATTTAATTCAATTTTTTCATAGAGGAGTGAAATCCGTGGAAGTAAGAATCGACGATGAAGAGGACGTTCAATATGTACATATGGAGGATCCATCGGCAACAGAGATTACGTTTGTTAGAGCACCCTGCCCGAGCAAAGAAGTTATGTACGTCCAATGCTCTGAACTCGGTACGTCGTAAGAGCTCCATTTTCCTTAGGTTCACGCTAATTTAAAAAAAATCATGTATTTATGCTTAGAATGTGGCGTACAATCTTTACACGCAAAGAGTGGTAGCCGAGGTCTTAATAAAATGGCAGAGCCAGGAGATTGGCCTTGGCATGTGGCACTCTTCAAGGAAGAAGTGCACGTATGCGATGCAACACTAGTGGCGGAAAATTGGTTAATTACAACAGCCTCATGTTTTCAAGGGTACGCTTTATTATCCCTATATTACTGTACACATTCCATAATGGTACAATAAAATTTTAATTACGATTATTAGAATATTGATTAAAGGAATGATTAATTTAATAATAATGATTGAAGACTAACGATGGATTAATGTAAAACTTTATTTGCAATTTTTTTTTCATTAATTTACATCGAATTTTGTGGATATGAAAAGAATTAAAGAAATTTAATATTTTTCTCACTGTGTTTTCCATCAAGATTCTACAATTTTATAAGGTTTTAAAGAATTGAAATATCTGTGATATTGTAACAAATTATTGTTTGGTCCTTCAATGGAAGGTTGAAAATGATTCTTTGTAAAAAAAATTTTAAACTAAAGAAATTATTACATTTTTATTCAACATTTTTTTATTAGATTTATGTGTTCTTATCAGATTCTTTACAATTCATAGTCATATCAAAACAACCTGCATCCTGATTAATCTAGATAATCAATATTCTAAAGTAGCATTCAGCATTTTCTCCTTATATAATAACGCAATTACAGTCAGCCAAAGGCAGAATGGTCTGCAAGAATGGGTACTGTACGTCTCTCGAGCACGTCGCCGTGGCAACAGGAACGTAGAATTGTGGGTATGATTAAATCACCAGTAGAAGGTAGCACGACTGTTTTATTGAAGCTTGATCGACCTGTCACCACGTTTTCTGATTTCGTAAGACCTGTATGTCTGCCTTCAAGTCAAGATCCACCGATGAATATGACTCATTGCAACACTCTTGGATGGGCCAGAAATCGTGAGTATTCACTGACAAATATTTATTTGCTTACGATTTTTGCATTTAACATCGATTGTATATCACAACCAAGCTTGTTATATTATTTCTTCGACGGGTTGTATATAAAAATGCGTAATTGCAAGAGCACGTACGGTTTATTTACGCCGTTCATCGTATCGACTTTAGAGAGAGTGAAACGGCAAAAGTGAAACGATTTGCAAATCGTTGACGAGACCTCGATTCGATTTATTTTAACTGGAAGTATCATGTATAGATAGATACTTATACTCCCTAAATATGTATGTTATGGTATTGAAAAATAGATAGTGGGTTTTTGTACATTTATGAAAAATTGACATAAGATATAAAAATCCATAAAATGCGAAATTATAATATGCAAAAATGTATATTCTGATCTGTATAATATTTTTAGATAGACAGTGATATTTTATGAATATGTACCTTCATGTGGCAGTGACATGTAGATAATAATTTTTGTATATTTATTAAAAATCTACAAAATACATATATAATATGCATAATGTATAATATTTAGCTGAAGAAACAATTTTCTATCAAGATCTTTTCTATCTTTTTAATTTTATTTATAAAAGTATGAATTTGCATAGGTATCCACAGTATACTGATATATTGTCACGATATCACGAAAAAATTGTGATAATTGATGTATAATTGATGATGTTGTACTATTATATAACCAAACCGATAGGTATACTCGAGATTGAATTTCTCATAAATAAAGTGTTAAGTAGGCGAATGCAGAATGAATATGCTTATTTATGAAAATTTTATTATTTATTAATTTATTTCTTTGTTGTTTATTGTTTATTTGTTAATTAATAACTGTATTATTTGTTAGTTGATTAATTTATTTATTAAAATCTACAAATGGTGTAAATTATAAAAGTTTCATAAATAACATTATAAATAATCTGTAACATATTTAAGCAAACGCTCTAAAAGATTTTGATTAATTCAAATTGTTGAATTCTATATAATTCATATTGTAATTACAAGAAAGATTACCAAGTAAAATTTGCAGAAATTTGCTTGCAATTAATAAAAAATCATCGAGTAAACATCTAAAAGAACAATTTTCCTTGACCAGGTGATTTACTGCAGAGGGTGCAGCTTAGGCATAGCGCGATGGAACGATGCGAGAATATCAGTATTGCATCAGTAAATAGTGTTTGCACGGAACCGGCTTATTCTACTGACGATTGCAACGTAAGTGAATTATAGCAACAGCAGCATAAAAGATTACATATACGTATATACTCATTTACTCTTTGTTTCTCGCACGACAATGGTTTATTCGTGAATATACACGGTCGGAAATATCTAATTACTGTTTACTATCCACAGGAGGAAGAAGTTGCAGGAAGTCCTATGTTATGTCTTCAGCCAGATGATCGTAGATGGGCGTTAACAGGCGTTGGTAGTTGGCGAATAGCTTGTTCGAAAGCTGGTGTTGAAAGGCCACGATTATACGATAAAATTTCTTCGAATATTGCTTGGATAAAATCTACGATCGAATAGATACTTATTGAAGATATTATTTAACAAATCAGTATGAACTGACAGGAACTGATAATTGATATTACGATGTACACCCTCGCTCGAAACTTTGGAGCACGTTGAAGTTTCTTTAAATAGATAAATGCTTTATTTATGATATTATTATTTCGAGGTATTGAGATTTTAACCTTCTATAATCCAAAATTTAATTATAATAATATATTTATTAATTATTTTAGGAATATATTATATAATTCAATATAATTATATAATGATTCATTTATTCGTGGGAGAAAAAGATAAGATTGTAGCTTTAAAATGTAGGAATTAGTAATTTATTGGAAATTTATTAATAATAAATTCTCGAGTTTATGTTATAGAGGATTGATTATATTTAAAATTAGAATATTTCGCAGAAAAGTGTAAAAGTTACTTTATTTGAAAAGCTCCAAACTTTTGAGCGTAAGCGTATACACACGTGGCGTAGAATTATCTCATCAAATTTCCCTATCGTATCCTAACAGATTGTAAAATATGTATTGTAAATTAACGCGTTAAAACGTATATTCTGTTATCGTTGGATAACATATACATATCTCGTGTCTACTGTATAGTTTCATCAATAATTATCTTTTATCCGTTATTCGCATTAATGTCTATATGTTACGTCGTTGTAAAGAAAACTGTTTCAATTAAAATAGCAAGTAGTCGAAAAAAATAAATAATACGGAAAAATCCCTCCTCTCAGGTAGATTTCATTCGTGGTTTTCGATCGCGATTACATAAGGCGGTTGAAGCTTAGATTTGTCGTGTATCCATGATAGTGAATGTACGCGTGGTTGGTATGTAAGATTTCTACAGGGCGGTCCAACAAACATTCAGCAAGAATCTCCCTGTTGTTTTTGGAGCTGTGAAAAAAAAACGTTGTTAACGAAAATAAACAAAAAGAAGTGATAGTGAAATTTCCGAAATTCCTCCACCTATACAAAACAATCATCATCAATATATTATGATTCCCTTTGTACCGAACAATTTTCATTAACTAATTTTCATTAATAATTTTCATTAACCTTTATATCTCCAGAAACGACGGAGGTATTGAAGATGTCAATTCTCATTGGACCATCCTATATATCTGTCTCTCGTAGTAGTATCGCAAGAGAACTTGCGCGTAGAGCCAAGGTAGGGGTAGTGGAAGGTTTCAAATAGAGTCACTGAATAAATGCTGCCCACTCGTACAATAGTCGTTGGTTCAGCGAGTATGTTGTTACGACACGCGACCACATACAGACTAATCGAAATCAATCAGCTTGGCATCATCAGAAACATGGTAAGAAGAAATTATGATTGTATATAAAACGATTCTGCCAACATGTTTTCTTCTTAATAACTAGTGAACAACATTACGTAACTGTATAATAAGATTCTCTCCTTAAGATCTTGAAAGATGGTGTCACCTTACAATTTCAAACAAATACGTGTCACGTTACAATTTGACACTTATTTTTGCTATAGAAAAATATGCAGTGAAAGAGTATCATAACAGAAATGATATCGCACGACAGATTAACTGTGCCAATTCCAAGCAATTTTATATCGCGATTTACATGTAAAATATGTATGTTTTATATCGGATTTATTGTATTTTGTAACTCGTCCCTTTCGTGTTTTAAATTTTAAATCGATTTAATTATCGGTTATTGTTATTATAATTGAGTGCTTTGCGAAAATCGTTTATCAAGGCATCGAAAGAAGGATTAGGTCTATCGGACCTGGCGAAAATCGAAGAGGTAGTTGATCATCCGGTGGAATTGTTCAGGATTTGGCACGATGAGGCACGAAGATTCAATCCGAGGGCCCCGGACGCCTGTTGCTTGGCTACTACTTCAAAGTTAGTATTGATCATTTGATGTAGAGAAACTTTCGAGATATTTTTTCGTAGATAGATTTTTATTTATATCTTTAAGGATATAACACAAAAAATCTCAATAAAAAAATTACTTTAAGTATAAAATATAAACATTATTGGACTTTAGTTACTTCATATTTCGCAGTTCAAAATTTCTTATAAATGAATGAAAATCCTATATCCATTAATGCATTAATTTTGTATTACACACAGGATATTTTCATAGATCACGGTCTCGAGTACGTTGTATATTTTCAATGAAAAATTTTTATTTCAGAGATTGTAAGGTATCTGCCAGAAACGTTGTTCTCCGAGAATTCGATAACGACGGTTTTGTAATCGTAACAGATAATCGTAGCAAGAAAATCGACAATTTAGTAAGTTCTCAAAGGAAATTTTGCATTTGACAGTTGCATTGTTCATTTGTGGGTGAATTTTTTTCACCAATTCACTTTCAGGAGAATGTCCCTTATGCTGCCATGTGTTTCCTTTGGTTTCATATAAACGAACAGGAGCAGGAGATTACAAAACAGGTAGTTAATCCGGTATGGATTTTGCGTCATTGATTAGTAGACTGCGGACTTTTATGCATTTATGCAAATATAAAAAGTGAATACACAGTACATAGAATATGGAAATATACATATAAAATAGAATATTTATTGCAATATACATGTAGTCGATAAAACAAATTCTTATTTAGGTCTTATTTCTTTAGATATATCCACGAAACTTTCTAAATACTTAATCTGATGATTACATTAAATTAGAAATTTATGAAAAATGTTAGAATGTGCGTAACAATGTTCACATATACGATGTGTAACATAGAACACACAAATTAGGTCTATCTTTTAAAAAAATTTAATTTAATTTTTTTAAATATTCTTTTAATCGTCGGATGTCAAAGAGTTCAATAGTAGGCTGAAAATCAGTGTCGTATACGTTTGACCTGCGATAAGATTTCTTTGCATCTTTATCAAGATACATATGTGTTTGCATTTTTATTTAGATATATTTCTGCACTTTATGAAAAAATATATTCATATTGACTAAACTTTGTTGTAAAATTACGAAATGATTCAGTTTCGACGTCGAATGGTTAAAATACTTAATGTCCATTTTAAAAATTTAGATTTTAAAGGAATAATATTTTTTAAATGGTAATATAGATCATTATATATAAATCTATTTTTTGATAAAAGTTAAATACAGTAAGAAAAAGGAGCATATGTAAAAATACATACATATGTATATTGTAGGCTGATATTATGTAAATAAATGGAAATTGACTTTATACATTTGATATTGACATTTGTTTTTGTGGGACACGAAAAATCAAAAAATTCTAGCTGCTATGAAAAGCAATCGGCTTCTAAGAAATTATATAATTTTGAGGATGATAATTACATCATACATTATTAATTAAGCATTATTTTTTTAAACGAGTTATATTATATTGTGTATTAATAATTCTATCATATTATAATTTTAATTCATCTTTATAGAAATGAAAATCGCACGAATATTCGCAGTTCATTTATAGCAAGTAACGCAGTTGCGTTTGTAGGTGAAAATAGAAGGTATCATGAAGAAATTAGAAAAGGAAAGTTATAAGCATTTGTATGACAGAGAGCCATTGTATTGTAAGATACGATCTCATGTGTGCGATCAAGGGCGTGATGTCAATTGGGAGGAACTAAAGCAACGACACGACGAAGTATTAGATTCGACTCGTAAAGGAGAGAATGATTTATTAATGCCAGATCATTTGTAAGTCTGAGCATCATAAACAAACGCAAATTGATAATGAATGTTGCATATTTAAATATTTTTTTCAGCGTTGGATACAAACTTTTTCCAACGATGATGGAATTTTACTTCGCGCGGGACTATCTTATAGGCGATCGTATTTTATATCAGAGAAATACATCGAACGATTCTTGGGAGAATCATCACATAGCGGCATAATACATTAAATCTATGGTGATCATTGTCATCTTTTTCTATTTTTTTATAAGAAGATTTTAAAATCATTTTTTGGTAAAAATATCATGAGAAAGTATTTGTAAAACTCTTTACTGTATATCCTGTCCTTTTGCTGATTATCGAATGATCGGAAGAGTTAAAATCTATGAAGATCATTTAGTTTTACAAATCAATCATTAATAATAGAAAAAAATTCCAAGCGAAATTGTTACGGGCCAGCATTTACAATCTGTTGATCGATGGTCTAATTCTAAACTAATAGACTAATTTAAAAAAAAAAATACATCTTCACTAAAGTTTTTAAAAAGTGAATAGAATCCAGAAAAACTAGGAACAAAGACCAATTCGAAGATAAAGAGACTTGTCCATCGAAAATTCTTCACATTGCTGAAAGAATCCAAAACATTAGCAAGCATATTCGAAATACTATAAAGTGACGGAAGAAAATTTAAGAAGTACATAGAATTACATTTAACAAAAGCAATGAATAGATACAATGTATATCGCAGAATAAAATATTGATAAAAAAAATATATAATACAAAAGTTTCATACACACACACACACATATATACAATTTTGAATTTTCTATAATGTCCATCACTGTGTATACAATTAACGAAACGAATCCGACATGAAAAGATTCGAATAACACGCGTGCATTTTAAATTCAAATCTAATAAGGTGCCATAAAATGGCGCTTGTTCTGTCGTCGTTCTTCTGTACCCGCCACCAGAGGTCCATCACAATCGACGTCTCACACGAGTAGTTCGACCTCTGACCTGATTTCTATTCCTGATATCTAAAGCACAAATATATTAAATTGCTTTACTAACGAATTCATTAGGCGCACTCTGAATGAAACACTCTTTCCTTTCCCTCTGTCTTCACACAAACTCTTTCAGTCCTTCAAGAAAATGGCACAGTGTTTCTCTTAAGTGGCGCTAATGTATCGAACCGGCATCGGTCATGTGACGATATGAGCAGAGAACTGTGCGCAGAAAAAGCAAATTGGGCGCCCATCGCTAGTGATAGCTTCAAGTTCAATACGTATCTCGCGAAATCAAGTTACGTCTGATACAAAAATGTTCACTTCGCAGAATTAATTAGATGCTCTTGATGTCATTTAAATATAGGCATTTTAATTTTCTTAAAGTACGTATAAGGAATTCAGGAACATTCAGAAGTCAAATTTTGTGTGTTTTCGAATTTAAATGTTGTTGGTGCTTCTTTGCGGGACTATAATATTCGTTTATTATATCGCTTGCTCGTTCAGCAAAGGTACATAGTATACTCGGTGCATGCTTGATCCCATCGTTATCGACTGGAACTGCGTTTTGCTGTGGCGCTGTGACTGTGAGAGATCCCTAAGAAGCACTAGCAATACTCCATTCCCGGTTATAAAGCGTATCATCTACTCAGACTATGAGCAGTACTTACCGGGTCGAGAGCACGCTCGGTACTCCGTGAATTATTGGAAAAGATGCACGAGCGTGCGGCCGTCCTTGATCATACAATCAAAACCGTTTATCTTTTGCTCGAAGATGGTTCTGTCTTCTCGGGCAGACATTTCGGCGCGGAGAAACCGGTCGATGGTGAAATTGGTAAGTGTACGAGCAACACGTGCTCGTCCATTGCGTTGCAGATAGACGCACGTGCACAGTTCTTTCGATAATCGTTCCGACAGTCATCTCTCTTTCTTCCGTCGTATTTTTCATTTTAATTTTTAATTTCATCTTTTTTTTTCCATTATTACTTTTCATTATTATATGATTACGTTTTTACGCTTTGTCGGAAGAAATTACATGCGAATTTTAAGTACGAATGATTAAAGAGCCACGTGGGACTATGTAACTGCTAACTTATCGTATAAGTACTGTTTCCACGTGTCAGTTTCCAAAAAAAAAAAAAAACACTGTGATGCCGCATTTCTAAAATTATCTTTACACGTGGAATAGAGAAATAATTTTGTTTATATCTGCTACTTTACAGTTATCTGTATACCAGCTCCGAAACTTCAAATTTTTCATCTCGTCAGACTTCTGACATTCGTTTCGTAATTAAAGTAATTAAAGAGACTTCTGTCTCTTAATAAAGGAGCAATTTCATTTTTGAGTAATTTTAATAAACTTTAATAAAGAAACAGTTTATGATGAATTTTTATAAAATCATCATACTTGTTACTTGAAGTTAATTTTTTTTTTTTATGTCAAGTGTAAGAAAAAATATGTAAAAAAGTGGAGCTGTCTTCTTCGTGCTGCAATCTCTGTATTATATTTAAACTGAGTTTATGAATTTTTATATTTCCATGGTTCGAAATGAAAGAAAGACTGATAACGCGGTTCCTTCGTTGATGGGAAAGTTGCGGAAGTAACGACTAGATTTTAAACCGAATATGTATTGTGTGCATAACATTGTATACATGTGTTCGCAATGATGCATTTTTTACAGTGTTCCAGACCGGTATGGTGGGTTACCCAGAGTCGCTCACAGACCCTTCTTACCATGCTCAAATTTTAGTATTGACATATCCGATAATTGGAAATTATGGAATATTCAGCGATGAGGTGGACGAGCATGAAATACCATAGTAAGAGACATTCACTAAAAAAAAAAAAAAAAAAAAAAAAAAATT
>NIPQ01090200.1:0-23701 GCA_002806875.1 Lepidotrigona ventralis hoosana
CAAAAAAAAAAAAAAAAAAAAAAAAAAAATCGAATTCATCGTTAACTTGTCATTCGTTTTTCTGTCTTTGAAATTCCAATTAATCCTCAGGTAACTACACTCCTGCAGAAACATCCTTCAAATTCACCATCTTCTCTTTCTCCTGCAAATCGGCGACCTCCTTCTTCCCGCTGAACATATCTTCAATTTCTCTCAACGACTTCCCCTTAGTCTCAGGTAAGAAAAACACAACGAATATCGTACCCAACAACGATATCACCGTGAAGAATATGAACACTCCATGTTTACCCATAGTGAGCTCCATATCTGGATACGTCTTCACCGTGATACAGCTGAATATGTAACTAATGCACGTGGTCAGTCCCGTTAATACTTCTTTCACCTTCGCTGGGTACACTTCACCAACCATAGCGAACGGGATCACCAGGAAACCAAGAGTGCTGCTAAAAATGTACATAAGTATACATATGACAGGAATCAGGCCTCCGTCATTTATCGTGTATCCCTTATCCCTCATCAGCAAGTACACAGACAATGTGCCCATGAAAATTGTCATTGCAGCACCAGAAACGATCGAAGGTTTTCGCCTTCCTAATTTCTTCGACACGCACGCCACTAATATGCTCCCTAACAACCTGGTGAGCCCGATCAAAACCGCCCCTAAATTTGGATTTATAGTGACTCCGGCGCTTTGTACAATGTTCACAGCGTAGTAAACGACGACGAAAATCCCGGAGAATTGCTGGAAGAAGAAGTAGCCGATCATGATGCCGAAGGGTAGCATGGCGTTCCTCTTCAGCATGTGTTTCATGAAATTTTGCTTCTTCTGTTGTGCACGTGGTTTTAATTCTTGGTACAAGTGTGGCGGAAGGGCCGCGTCTTTCGGCACGCCGTGGAATTTTTTCAACACCTGTAACGCCTCGTCTAGACGACCTCTGTCTCGTAACCAGATCGGGGTTTCTAGGACGACGGCCAAGGTCAGTACGACCGAGACCAGGGGGAACAAGGCGCACATCAGAGCCACCATTCGCCAGTTGTCCTTTGGAAATGAAAGATCAAGTTCAATGTGAGTAGATGCGCGAGTGATTCTTCTGGTTTTGGATTGATATAACATAGGATGTTTTAATTCGAAATTGCGAATGACGGACTAGGAGATGATTTTAGGGATAAAATTTCTTAAGGCTTCATCTTGGAGAAAATCGAGATTGAAAATTTATCGATTACTTTACTATTTTTTTTTTATAATATTAACATAATAATCTTATATTAGGACAGTCTATTGTGTCCAATTTCTTAAATATAATTCTCATTAAAAATCATTTTTATCGTGCAAATATCATATCATTAAAGTCTTCCAATCGATGGAACAATTTAGTCACTCTAATGTAATCATTACAATAACCATTACGATATTACAACGTTCCATTAATTAAAAATTTTCCGAATTAATATATTACACAATTTCTTTATTGTATAAATACTATAATATAATTAAATAAAGATATATGAATTATATCTTACTATATTTCATGCTCAACATGTTTAAGAATATTTAGTATTAATGCAAGAGAATTGGAAGCAAGAATTATCTATATGGAATTTTATTTACCTTGAAAGCATAGCCGAAAATATAAACAATTAAAACACCGATGGCAATGGCTATACTGGTCCACGTGGCCATGGTCGATCGCCATTTCGGAGAAGCAACTTCCGCGCTATAAACGGTGGCTGGTACCGAGGCCGTGCCTGTTGCAATTCCCGAAATAATTCTCCCTACAAGAATTTGCTCGTACGTTCCAGCGAGATAAATGACGAACCAGCCAATGAATGATATGACAGACGTTATCAACAAGCTCAATTTCCTTCCTCGTTTCATAGTGTAACTGGAGAAAATGCAACCAAGTGGAATACCCAGTGCTGTTGCTGTTGCTGTGGATTATATAAATATATAATGTAATAATTGGATTGTTAATTTTCAATAAAGAACGCCGAAGAGTTAGATAGGCTGATACTATTCTAAAAGTAATAATTTAATTCATTTATTTACCGAGTTTATTTAAAAGTTAAATACCAAGTGAAGAGCATATAACAAATTAAGAATGCATTCATCTCGTGATATGTTTATTCAATACATTATTGCAACGCGTTATACTTTTTGAACTTCTAGGAATTAAATTAATTATCTTATGAGGAGATAAATTACCTAGATTATGATAATCTAGCAAAGAGTTAATATGATGGTTATATAATGAAGAGCATAACTTGCAAATATGTATGTTGGCATATAACTGATTTAAAATTGCAACAGTCATTACAATGTTAATGAGGCTCCAAATATTTTATATAACAAACATAATATATAATGAAGGGTATAATCACAGATTTTGTACGAATCTTTTCTCATTTCTGTTAATATTGATATATATATAAAAGAATATAATAAGAATATTTCGAATGGTCGAAGTTAGTATGAATAATCTTTTAATCTCGTAAATGTTGATTCAGTCACAAATTTTTCAACTTCGATAATTTCGGTATTTCAAACAATAATTCAATAATTCAGACGATAATAGCAAATTATAATATAAAGCGATTGTACTAATACAATTAGACAACACAAATAATATTGATTAAATAAAAAAAACAGTAAGAACCAATGATATTAATTACAGGATTAAAACTTAAATAATACTGACCAATCCAATTTGCTTGAACTTTGTTGATTTGCACGTCGCTAGTAGATGACATCAATGGCTGCAATGCCACACCACTGTACCCGAAAGCCATAGATGGACCCAGAACCGAAGAATTCGCGCACAATGACATAATTATCTACAAAAAAATATTTCATATTATCTGCAAACAAATATTCCATATTTATTTAATCCCATGTTTATTTAATTCATTAATGTAGCGGAAAGTTTGTTCAAAGTTTGTTCATTTTTGGACAATTTAGAAATGCACGCAATACACACAACATGGAAAAATATACAAAATATTCAAAATAGAGTATTTATTTTAACATTTAATAGATGAAATAAATTTCTATTTCAGTCCCACTTCTTTAGTTACGTTCATAAAAATTTTAAAATGCATAAAAATTTGCAGTACAGAGTGTTCAGAGTAAAATTTTAATCAGTGTATCTTACAATTCTTAAGGAAGATAATAAAAAAAAAAGTTTTCCAAGATTATATTCAAGACTCTTTATATTGGATATAAAGATCGAGTCTAATTGAATATCGTTGAGATTGTTGAAAATGATTTCTCTTGATGACATGATTCGAATAAACATGTAAATTATTCTCATTAAAACACTAGCTAACAGAATAAAAATCGTACATAATTAATAAGATTTCCATGTTACATAAATATCTACATCTCGTGATTCTACATCATAATGTCTCTCTTCCTTTCGCAATTTGCAATCGTAAATATTCTAATTTTTAATGAATGTACAAAAAGTGAATGTCACATTATATAAACATGATCGGTCACAATATATTATCGATAATAATAGAATAATAGAAATTATCGACGATAGAATAATAGAAATAATCGGAATAGAAATATTTATCAAAATCTTTTAATTAAAAGTAGAATTTATCGAATAAAAATATTCATCATAGATAAAACTTTCTTAATCACCCGCATGTGTTATAATAAACAATAGATATAAATGTTTTATTTTGAAACATAAATGTAGATATATCTTTTAATAATAAAAGATTTTATAATGCAAATTGAAAGAAATATAATATTAATAGATTGATATAAAACAAAGAAACCAAATTTTATAATACCAAATAGAGATAGACTTTACAGATCCTTCATTGCAGTGTTTAATTATTCATTATTTATTATTATGTATTAAATTATTTTTCGTTTCGATAAAAGAAAATATATATAATGCTTGTCCCAAGCCTGTTCAACGGGACAATTCGTACATCAATTTAATATATTTCTCCTCAAGTTGATCGAGTGAACAAAAGAATGAAGTTTAACTAAGTTACAATAAATCGGGGAGAATGTTCTTTTTTTTTCTCTCTAACGATCTTGCTATCTGTTTGCTACTAACTGACTAACATCGAAACCGGTTTCGATATGTGAGATGGAGGCTCACAGACGGACGAGGAATAATTAAATTAAGCCTTGAAATATCATCGGGAGGTTTACGTAAAGTTGCGTTAAACGTTGTATAATACCATCGTATTTGAGTTACGCAAATCTTTCTAACATACATATCTTTGTCTACGCTGACAGTTTAATCGATCTGCCTCACTGCGTTCACTTGTCGCTTATTTTACGCCATACAATTAAATATGAATTATTACATTGGCTTGAAAAATTTTTATAAGAAGATTCAGTAGGTAACATTGTTACTGATTCGGACAGTTCTCAAAATTGTCCTTTCATTTAGTCTCTTAGTCATCATGAAAGTTCACAAATTTCTGGTTACAATAATATTCAAAATGTCAAATAAAATACTATTAAATATTACTGTTTACTGACTTCTACGAAACTTCATCGATTTATTAGCTGTTCTTACTACAGTTGCACCTAATAAATTGTGCGATGTTAAAATCCTTCTGTTCACTTATGAAATAAATTAGAAATCAATAAAATTACGATACTTATTATTCTTCAAATGGTGAGGTGTCTTAAGATTTTTCAATGATTATGGATATACACTACAATATAAGTATAAAATTAAAAAAATTAGTAAATTATAATCAAAAAACTGTCGACATACGAATTCCAGTAACATCGTAAAGAATTTTATCTATAATCATTTTAAAGGGCGAAGCTTTTATTTTTATATCTGTGAATTTAGTTTTTTGAAAAATTCATTTTTTTTAATTATTATATGTATTCTTGTTATATTGTTGTTGCTGGTTAAAACATTTCTACTTATAATCTCTACAAGTCTCTAATCTATTTTCAGTCTCTAGAAATTCGTTGAGTCATGAGAGTATCGCGAAAGAAAAAAAAGAATAGAAGAACTATATGTACTTGTAATGACAGAAATTTAAGTACATTAAATAACAAGTTAAATAACTTAGAATCTCGGCTTAGACAGTTTAAAAGTCAAGATAGAACTTGATTTTTCATTTATCTCTACATTTTCCATCAANTAAATTTATTTTTTTTTTTTTTTATACATACATTTACTAGTAAAATGATATGACTCAGATTCCTACATTTATATTAAGATCACATTTACATATTACAACTGGAAAGAAAACAAACAGTTGAAAAATGAAGTGTAAACTATGTCACGTTGTGTTCGAACAGAATATTCAGAAAATAAATAATTAAGAGTTTATGAAAATGGTTAAGACAATTATTGAATCAAGTTTCGCAAATCGTTAAGTTTTAATAATCCATAGATTAATCTACATATATTATTCATTGTTTAATAATCCATAGATTAATCTACATATATTATTCATTGTCATTATCTTAGTAATCGTCCTACTTATGTAATTAATATCCAAGTTCGTAGTTAATTTATATTTAATCTTTCAAATAATATTGGATATATTGGATTAATATTCATCTATTATGTTACGTCTGAAAAATCTATAAATTACATTCACTGTAATTCACAAACATGATTTCTCGAAATCGGTGCTTGTAAATCATTCAGAAGTTAGCTTGAATTTTAATTCAGCTTGAAGTGCATAGATAAACAGTTTTGACTTAATATATCACACAGGCAATTATGGAAACCTCTTCATCCTGTTTAATAATGTGTTGTATACAACACAACATTTTTAATAAACGTTTTAAGTACTAGTATATTGATAATTACTAGTACCATATAATACAATACAACATAACTACAATAACTACAATAACATATTCACTCAGATTGTGAAAAGATAAAATTATATAGATAGGTATTGTTGCTATGATATAATAAAAGATTTATCAATTAACTACAACTTTTGTTTACATCCTTTTTTTTAAATTATATTAACAATTAAGAAAACTATCACTGTACAATAAAAGAAAGTAACTTATTAGAAATTAACTTTCAATACTTTCTTCTATCTCTTACAGTTTGTTTATAATATGAAATTGCACGATATGTGCTCACATATAGTTTGCATGTCTCTGAAGTTTCATAATTTTCTGAATTTTTCTTTTGTTGATATATATGATATATTTTTAATGTTTATGGCAGTACTATACTATCCATTTTATATAATCCACGTTATGAAAATTCTGAAAAAATTCTGAAACGAATAAAATTTTAAAGCTTCTCTTTTTATAAAGTATAATAATTGCAAATTGTGCAACTTAAATACATTCAGATTATGCATATTGACGCAGTTTTCAATTGTATTTTTAATTGTTTTCAAAGAAATCTGTTACAAAGTAATGAGAATATTTAATGAGAATATGTAATAAGAATCTTTTAGAATATTTAATTTTTTACTACAAGAGCAATCTTTCAAATTAGCACCTTGTACATAAGCTAATTTTTTAATCGTGCAGAGTTGAATAAAATATATTGTTGAATATATTTTTTTGTATGTCAGACAGACTGTTTAACATTTCTCGTAATTTTACGTCGCATATTGCCAACGTGACGTTATTAGAATAAATATTCTCCACTAATAAACAAAAATGGAATATTATTTTAAAGTCATTTAAAATGATTCTCTGGAAATTTTTGAGAAAGTTTTTGATTGAAAAATAAAATACCGGGGAAAATTTTATGTTAGATGCACTATTTAAAACACAGACTGTGGAACTTTTTTAAATATAAATTCCATTGAGAACAGATAAGAAAACGTTGTGATAACAGACATATTTAAGATATTCGATGCACACACAGTGAATTATCGCAATTCGATTAAATGAATTTTTACACCTTTCCAAGTGCATTCGATCATAAATTCACGTGATAAATAACTTCTTTGACAGTAATTAATCCCCGTTAAGTACTTTAGAGAGAGATCGTGCGATAAAAAAATTTTATTTTTAAACAAGTAAAAGAAAGAAAAAATACAATTTAATCCCATGTCGTTTTATATAACAGTAGCATTACAATCAACGTACTCGAGAGATAAAAACCTTTCGCTTAAAGTGACTCATTCGATACCATTTACGCTGATATCATCTATTCAAACCGAGAGAATACAGCAGGTTATCGCTGTTATTACTGTTATTCTCTTACACGTATATATATATATAAAAATTGTTCGACTAAAACGGTTTCATGATAATCGACTTTGCTTTCGACACCAAACATTCGTAATCTATTTTAACTCAGCTAATAAAAATTTGTCGTAGTAATGAAAATTATAAATTTGCATTTTGCTTTTTATCGATTATCTAACATCATAATTCTTCCATTGGTAAAGTGTTATTGAATAACTCTTCTCGACTGAATTTTTTATCTTCTTTATCTTTCAAATTACAGTGCTTTTATACAAGTAGCCAACTTGTCGTAATTTTATAATAGATTCGAATTTATTCATCAATTTCCCTTCCTTTAATCTTTCATTTTGCATCCTATTTATTCTCAGTTTGAAATAGGTCAACATCAAACTAAATAATTATATAAGTATTTTGTTATTGAATATAGTCGCTTTCGTGAAAACGTATGTTGCAATAATGATTCAGAAATCGTGGTTCACTCGTACAGTATACAAGGAAACGTAACAACCAAGATTAGTATTATTAGAATTATTTAGAAGCGTTGTTAACAGAACCGCAAATTTTTATGTCTCTTATAAGAAATTCAAAATATACAAATAATGAAAAAATATATAAAATATGAAAAATATAGTGATTTTATGATATTTCGAACGTAAAACAATCTTTTGTCTTGTATAAATGCTAATATACTATAATATTATTATTATTATTATTATTATTGTTAATCTTCGTAAAAATGATATATATTTTCGAAAAAAAACTTTTATTCTTGCATATTTTACGTATAATTTCTACTTATATATTTTACGTGTGTCTTCTGTTAATTTCGACTTATTAATTTCTAATATTGTGTAGAAGTAGAAATTTTTTAAATGATAAAATAATAAAATAAATGCTTCATGATGCTTTATTTTGACACAGTTTCTTAAAATTCAAAGAATCATGAAGAGCAATTATAACTAATAAGTTATATATACAATTTTTTTTATAATAAATATTGCTAAAAATAATTAAAATAAAAAATTCGCAATTTAATTATTAACAAGAATAAATTCTACCTGATATATGACACCTTTCTTCTCTCGTCTCTTCTCCTCTTCTGCATCCGGTACGATCTGAAAAGAGATCATTCTAGATTTGTCGATGCATGTAGTACATTGAAGTGTAAATTGCCAATTTTCAACAAAAACTTTGCAATATCTAGTTTTTTAAACGATAATGCAACATATCACGAACAGTATACGGGTTTATGTAATAAACGTAGAACCACCAGAAATAAGTAGATTTTCTACTTATTTCTATCTTTGAATATTCTACAAGTTCTAAGTTCTTAATTAATTTTAATAATAATAATACAGAATTGTGATAACGTAACGATTCATTGCATTCAATTTGAAATATTTTTGAATTAATATTCAATAGCTTGCTAATGAAGTTGAATAAATTAATATTGAACAGCTTAGTAATGAAGTTGAATAATTTCATATTATATATAATTTCCTTTGTTTGTCCATTCTATGCTTTGTTAAGTATAAAAATTGTAATTATAAATATAATAATAGTAGAGTTAATTATATAATTAGCAAATGAACTTAAACAACAGATCTTTTATATTAATTTCATAATAGTGTATATGTGCATACGAAATTTTCAAATTGATTTTTAAGATGTATTAACGATATTAAAATAATAAGTAAATGATAATAAAAAAAAGGATATTATTAAAAAGTTATAAAAATATCCCAATAAAAGTTTTTTAATCAAATTTAGAATATTTTACACAATATAATTTGATAATTACATAATATAATTTATAATTACACAATATAATTTGATAATTAAAAAACCTTTGATAATTATTTTGAAAGTAGTTGTCTGTCAATAAATTGAAATAGTAAAACATTAAAATAAAAGATATATTATTAAAAAGTTATTTAACAAAATTTTGAAATATTCCATATAATATAATTTACTTTGACAAATTATGTTGACTAAGACTCAAGCAATACTATACACAAAGACATACTAATGTAAAATTCTATGAAAATTTTCATATCTTATCACTAGATGCAGAATGTCACAAATCATATGAAGAATATTTATAACATCAAAATAATGAATATAGTTCGTGTGAAAGGATTCCAATTATGATTCATCTTTCGTATTACAAACAATTTAACTTTATACGAGAAATATGTGCATATATTATATTAATTACTATTTACCTTTGGAATTATAATTGCATAGAATGGCATTACAATGAATGAAAATTAATTAAAATTATTACAGTAGAGTTTTATCTAAATGAAGAAAGAGATCAGACAAGATGATAAAAAAATTTCATTGTGGAAATATTTCTTCAGATAACAAGATTACCTTGTTCTCCAAATGTCCGTCTACGTGCCCGTTTGAGCCATTTATTCCATTTGCGATACTCATTTTTAACTTTCTCGTAGCAAGTACCTTTTCAGACGTCACAATTGTACACCTCCTTCTTTAATTATTTCGCATTTTATCATTCCATGCTTCGATTAACAATTTATCGCCAACATAACTTTTCACGAATTTCTTGTTGACTTCCTTCTTCTTGCTTAAAAACGATTTGCTCGCATTTAATGATGAAACGATCAATATTTGATATCTAGAAACCTTGATCACAGGTTAATTAAATTCGAATTTATTGTTAGCAATATAAAATTTTCATTAATTAATATTATTTTAATTGAATTTCTTTCTAAAATTATAGAGAATAGATACTATGAAAAGGCTTTTAGAATAATTTTCTACTGAGACGAATTTACATAAAAATTCACAATCTATTAATTAGTATATAAAAATTCACAATTACGATATGTATAATTTTTTTTCATCTAAGCAATGCTAATAAAATTATAAGACTTTCTGTTGAATAAACAAAAAATTTCTTATTTAATTCATAAGTTAATATTAATATATCGCAATATATATTAATAATTTAATTTAAAATTGTCCTACAAACAATTCAGATTAATATCAAAAAATTCACTGAATATTAATAATTATTCAGGACTATTGTATTTAATTTAGTATTACTATATTACAAATTAGTACTATTAATAATTTAATATTATTATATTTATTTATTATTTAATTTTGCATTCTTTCATGTAATAAACATTTGTATTTGAAAATTGTTTAACTTGTAGTTAATTTATAATTTGATCCTTTCAGACTGATTATTTGAAAAACCGCTTAGTTCACAAACAATCAACGTTCTATTGTAATTTAAAACCAGATGTTCTTCAACATCAAGTAACCTAATATCAATAATTTAATTGTCAGAGAATTTTGGAAATTACAACTTAATGTAAAGTTTCATTTACCTGAAATGGAAATTCTCTCAGGACATTCGTATCTTTCTTTTTTCCGGTTTCACAAAGAATCCAATGGATCATCGTCGTCCGAATCCTCAACTACTTCCCAGAAAAACGGGTCTGTCCACAGTCCTATAAAAAATGTCATCAACCAGAAATCTCCGAAGTAAACCAGCAAGACCCTTCGACACAGCAAGCATTGAAGTCTCCACCAATTAGCGAAATATTTATTCTCAGTCTCTTCCGCTTGCCACAAGAAATTCATCTCCCCTTCGTGGCCAAGGAATAGTTCGTGTCAAATCTTGTTCTATACGTACAAAAATTCTTGATATTTCATCACATGAATTGTACAAAATAAAAATCCTATTAGAATATTCATTTAATTGGTATTTTGGAATTTTTGATACATTATCTTTAATATATCAGCTTCAATGTTATTTTAGTAAATTATTTACTACGAAAATAATTTGATTCGCAATTTGAAATATTTGGTATGTCATTTATTAGTGTATTTATATGCTTAAATTTCTAATTTTTTTCTTTTATAATAATTTTATTTTCCTTCTGTTTGAAGTCCAAGTTGTTTTTTTTTTCTTTTTTCCTACGTTTTATCTAAATATGAAATGTATGTATGTTAAATGATTTTTGTAATTTAATTTTTTCATGATTAAATTATTATTCGACTGTATCCAACATGATGCGATTCTCAGATTCTTATATTTTTGTATTTTTTATCTCAACATACAGGAAGTTTTCAATTTTTTAAGAAAATTTTTGACATTAAATTGAAATGAAATGAAAGATAGCAATTTCTTGATATTTTACTCGAGCTTCAGATATTTCTCATTAAGAAATTTTCTTGTTCGAGAAATATTCAATAAACAATTTGACAATCACGTAATAACGTTTTAAATCCATTGATACGCGAGCATTTAACCATTTAACACATGGGACACATGACATAGAATGATCATGTAGTCTTGCTGATTATTTTAATCATTAATCTCCATTAATTCAAATTGCATTAATATCATCTCACAAGAAACAAATGATAAATCCACTAGCATCGTTTATATTTTTTATAATCACTTCCATTAATTAATTTTACAAATTGTCATATTCCAGGTAATGATAAATTTCATCGTAATTTTTACTAACATAACAATACTAAATTATATAAAATTATATCTTATAGAGTTTGTCACAGGAATATACGAATTAAATTAAAATTTACAGATAATATAATCATATATAGTAAATTTTTATTAAAAAAAAATAATACATTATATAATTAAAAATATTACATTATATAAAATTATTTCGAATTAAAATACGAATTGAAGAAGAAACAACGAAGTCAACTATAAGAATCGTTATCAGAGCAGGCAATAATCATGATGTGATAATAAATTTGATTAACGATAGCAAAATCAGTGACCGATGTCATTCGTATGTATAAATATACGATTATATTTGTCAAGGTACCTCAAGAAATATGGTTGAATATTTCAATATTCTTACACTAAAAATTACATAAATTACGAATACAGTACTGCACGTGTCTTTAATTATCATCATTCTGAAACAATAAAAGTACAACACAAAGTACAAAACATTAACCTATGTCAATGTTCAATTTACTCGCATAAAGAATAAAATGAATTTCTATTATATTTGTATTTATTATATTTATTTATAACATTTATATCATTTAAAAACACACATTGTATGATAAATAATTGAATTAACATGTTCAATTTGGACTTCAAACAAAAAGTAGACTAAATTTATATTACATATATATATATTATATATATATATATATATTATGTATAAATGTACATAGATGATTGAAATAACATGTTCAACTCAAACTTCAAGCAAAGTGGGAGATAAATTTTGTTTAAAATTATGATATCAAAAAAGAAAGAACAGAATAAATTAAATTCTTGATTAAATGTACGTACTAATTTACGTTAAAAATTCCAAAAAAAAAATGCATGAAATTTAAGAACACGAACGAAATTCCAAATTAAGAATCAAAGTACTAAAAAAAAAAAAAAAAGAATGATGGCGAAAGAAGTTGAAACAACATCTAGATTCTAAATAACGAGTCAAACTGTATTACGTATTACATGTATAGACAACACACATTCCGAATACCCCGATTTACCCCACAAACTTACTTTCTCCAACTCGAGCATATTCACACATCAGCACATAAGCTGCCTCAAAATACATAACTCGTCAAGCAATTCCTTTCACTGTACTTATTACATCAATCAGTTAGCGTCTCAATTTCCCATGTCGCTATTCAAGCCACACTCAGTTCACTCTCTCGCAATTTCTCCTCCTCGATCACTTTCAACGTACCTATCCAACTCTCGTTGCTCCGAATTGATCTTCGACGGTCGATCCTCTCTCGCGAACAATGCACTCGCGAGGAGATCTCTTTCGGACGGATTCGTGATTTCAGACGGATTGGCTCGTTGCAGTTGCAGCCGGGACAGCAGCGCGAAGACTCGTTACTCACCGAACGCAAGTCCGGTTTTATCTGCTGGCGACGGACCCGATCGTCGTGGACCATTCACATCCGCGGCAGAGTCGCGATATTCTGCGTCTATCGGCGCGCAGAAACGTATATAAGGCCCGGCGAATTCCGACAGATAAAGGAAACAGATTGCGTAAGACGTTTCAATCGGACAGAGATCGTGTCGCGTGAATGTCGGCACCAGACGTCATTCCATCGCGTATCGAAGCTTTGTGTCGAGCTGTGAATGTCTGCCGACACTTGGCTGCCCCGTTTTCCTCATCATATCTTTTCTTTCCTTTCTCTCTCTCTCTCTCTTTTTTTTTTTTGACGTGACTCGCATACGTACGATACGAGAAATGGAGGCTGTAAGTTTTTTTTCTTTTGAGGAATTTTGCTTTCCGAAAGAAGAGGAAGGTTCCATTTTTATCTACTTGCCTCGCGAATTTTCTTCTTGATCCTTTCTCCTTCCTGGCTTTCTTAATTTGTATGTAAAAATTTCAATCACTGAGAATTTCTCGGCAAGAATTGATTTATTACGTCTTGTGTTTTAAAGTATTGAATGCAAAGTACAAGACAGAATGTCCGTGCAACTGGTGACATAACAGGGCAGAGAGTGATTCTACATACATCGTTGGAAAAAAGGAAACGGCAGTCTATTTACTTGAGAATTTACTTTCGAAATAGACGATTTGTTGTACGCCAGAGTAAAATGAAATTGATATAAATAAATATAAAGACTAAGAGCACAGGAGAGGTTTAAAAATTATCAACTACAAGAAGATAAAATAAGATCCACTAATTAATCAGAAAAGTTTTAGAGGAATGTTACTTGAAATTTAATGTCACTGAATATTTAATGTATATTTAGAATTCAAAAATTATACAAAGTACACAAGACTTAGAATTAAATAAATAGAAGATATTTTTTCCACTTTTTAACTTCTTTTATGATAAATGGTAGTTTTAATAAAACAGATATTGACTTTATTCTCATTGGGTATTAGGTGTAGAAATTAGTTCGATGGCTTTGCATTGAAGTTTAAAGTACAAATCCTTGCATTTATAAAATACAATGTAGATTATTATAAAAAAAAAGAAAACAGTATATATTCTTTTTAATTCTCAATGAAAAATTTTTCAATAGTAATTGAAATGTGAACATATACTCGATATAGATATTTAAAAATTGAAAATTCGAAGAGTTCGGGCGATTATCAAATGAAAACTCTTCTCAAAAGCGAGGAAAAAAACTTATTTTTCAACGCAGAAAATGATACAAAAAACGATGATCCAGAATGGTTTCGAATCAAAACTAATAAATAAATGATTTACTAATTAATTGTGAATAACATTTTCTTTTTTTAAGAAAAGTAGATTTTCATATTTAGTTATCAGTTAGCTTTGGCATAATGAATTGTGATATGTTTGATCTTCAATTTTCATCGTCGTATTGTTGAAAGTAAAATTTGCATAAAAATTTGCAGTCTAGTCATCCTTCAGACCGAATTTATAGCTATATGAAATTAAAAGAAATTCCAATATTTCTTAATATTATAACTTATTTAATGATCTGTTGCTTGGTCATTGCCTTTCCTAACCATAATCTATAATTTCAATCTATAACAATAATCCGTAAAATTAAAAGAAAATTTTAATTTTACGATACTCATTACTTGCACAACTATTTCTTTACTTGATTACCCTTTCGTTCTTCAATTATTTAATCGCTTATCAATAAATCGTGACAATTCAATTTATGCAGCGTTTAATATTCGAATTTTCCTTCCTTTGCAAGTCTAAGCTGCGACAGACAATAATGCGGAAGACAATAATGCGTTCACAAAAGTCATCGAAGCGGAAGCGATGGCCATACGTCAATAGATCATTGTGGTGCATTTGATCGATGTCATAGGTCAGCACAATCGTTTGCCGGCGGCTTTCTTTCGCGGATTATAGACGAACGTGGGAGTACGTTGCAATAAAAAAAGCGGATTAAAATGATGGATACGTTAAATCATCCCTTTGGATCATTTCTTTTCTTAGTCACATCTGCGCGAGAAGATTACTATTCTCCAATAAGGGGATAATACGCGAGATTTCCTACCTGCGTGATTCATGCAGGAGATAATTAATAATTAAGATTTGTTTTATTGCACACGTCACTGATCTTAATATCAAGTGAAACGTTCCTTCGAAATTTGGCTTTATATAAATTGTCAGTTATGTCAGTCAAGAAAGAAAATAATTTTCTATAAATGTATGTTCAATTCTAGCAGATTTTAGTAAAAATATAAAAATGTTAACATTCACACTTAATCTTATATATATATATATTTAATTTATAAAATGACTTTTCCAAGTAAAGCAAACCAATTTTTAAATATCTCAATGTATATAAACATTATAGAATTGTGTGAAATAATTTTATGAGTATAAAATTTACTACGTACTATCACAATGTAAAATCACGTTCATAATTATATTCACGTTTATATTTGAAAATGTAAATTATATCACAACAGTATTGTGATAACGTAACTGAATAATATAATTACAATTATAGATAATTATAATTATAAGATAGAAATGTTTTGTGTTGAGCAAATGACAACATTAATTCTAACAAAGTTCTAATAGTTTTACAATTATAAAACAGTAGATGTCCACGAAGATAGTTTAAATCTTGAAGATGGACGAATAGATCAGCGGCCCTGGTTTCAGTGAACGAAATAAAGTAGATTAGCGAGAGCGTACGAGCTCAATTGAAATTAATTGCGTGAGCAAACAAATAATCCAAGACGCTTTAGTCTATAAATTGGATAATTTTCTTTCTTCAAGTTAAAGTTTCCATAGCGAATCGCTTGTCCGATGCTTTGGAATTAACTTTCTTACACGCAATATCGTTCGATAACATTCCAGTATTTACAGAAGTATATTTTCATAGCATTTCTAACAACATTAAATGCAGATCAAGTATTCGTATTACAAGTATCAATATTTTCTCGAATTTACTCTCGAATTTTCGATACTTCTTATACGTATTTATGAAAACTATTTAAGAAATTTTGTTAACATATCATTTGTTTTCATAAAGATATTACAAAAAAAACATGTAAATGTGCCAATACTTTCCTGACATACTGCATTATTTATTTTATAACTAGAAGTTAAGGAATGTATACAAAATTGCATAACCAAACTTCCGCTTTACAACTTGGTAACAAAGCATTTACACATATCACTTGCAGATTATTCTATAATACAATTTTGCTGAATAACCTTGTATAAATCATAATTTCAAATTCTTAATTTTCATTTTGTTTCTAACCAAATGTGATCGAGTTCTCGGTTCAATGTCGAGCTGGTGGAGGAAAAAAAGAAGAACGCACCGCGTTATTTAACACGATGACTCTCCTCTTCTTGGCTGAGGTTCTCCGATTCCGTAACGAAGCGAAAGTAAAGGCGAACGTTACGTTCGCTATGACGGCTGAGCAATTATCGTTCCACCTGTACGCTTGGATTTCATCTCCCGAAACACGTTCTCGTTTCAAGGCCAAGGACACAGCACAAGTAGTAGAGGGAGGTCAGTGTTCGCCGTGTGTCGATCTTCCTTCGCGTCAGCATGCCCCGCTTTTTGACAGGAAATCGAAAAATAAGACGATCCAAACGTTTCCAAATTCCCACCATGTGTTCACCGTGTTTCGCACGTGAGCCAACTTACAGGTAGAATCGTCGACATTTTCAATCTTTCTTGCCGTGTTCTTTAACGTTAAGTCGTCTAGAAATTTAATCCTTTAAGTCCAGCGTCGAGTTAACTGCGATGTTTTAACTTTCTGTCGTTAGATTTGACATATTGTAGACATGTTTGAGAGGAAAATAAATTTTCTAATAACTCCGCGTACGGCAGATCATCTCGTATTTGAATCATTGAACTATTTTTGGAATATTTTAATATTCAGTATATCATTATATTTGAACTGTCAATCATTAACATTTTTAGACGTATGGCAGTTAGTTAAAAGTGTTTTAGAGAGAAAAAAAGTCTCTCTCTTTTTTCCTTTTCTCAATTATAAATTAACATATTTATTCGAAATAATTGTTATCATTCTTTGCAACATTATTGTAAAAATTGTTCTGATATTAAAACTATCAAAATGATTTGTTTGTAGCTTTTAGTTGAATCTTGATTAGGTGATTTGGGCTTCCATATTCATCAAAGATAAATTATTAATAGAAAGTGTATAACATACGTATTTTTAATTATGATCATAACTATGATCATACTAATAAAACTATTCGAGAATTGGAGAAAAATATTTGATTTGTCCTCTCTCTCTATAATAATTTTTTGCACTTTTTACTGCTATTTATTGAATTATACATAGAATATTTTGCACGATTAGCGCTAATTTAAACAATTTTTCAAGGAGAAATAAAAATTTATTTAATAAAAATTAAATAAAATTTAATTGAAATTAATTTTAATTAATTATTAATAAATAATTTAAGTTTATCTAATAAAAGTTAAAGCATAAATTGACTCGATCCAATTAATTTTTTGAGTTTCCATATCTTGCAAAAAATCGCCAAGAAAAAAGAAAGATAAATAGACATGCATTTATGGAAAATTTGATGATACAATAATGAATAACATACACATAATATGCGAAGATATATAAAATATATATAACATAACATAGTGTATAGCTATAATATTTAACAAATGAATCAAACCTCTAATTATGCCTTGTCTTTTTAGATTATCTTTTTTCAGAAATATAAATAATTGCATAAAACCCCAATGACAATTAAAATTATTGAAAACGCGAAAGATGTTGACGTGATTTCTATTTTAATACTTTCCGTAAACGAAAAGAACAAAGCCCAATAGCACATCTGTATCCTTGACATTTTTGCATGCAGTGTTTTATCGATTAAAGTGGAAGTAATCAAATCGTATTCAAACATGCAGATAATTAGTCACGTGTATCAACTCGTGATGAAAGCATTTTTAAAATTCCAATACGCCAATCGTAAATAATATCATCCCCGAATAATTCTATAATTCCGTGTCTAATAAAAGATAATACTTGTCTATTCCAATATTCATTCAAATATATCGTGAATGACATTATCTTCGAATAATTCCGTAAAAGAGTTATGTATTTACAGAATTAAATGATATCAATTAAAGTACTCATCAATAAATCGCAAAGGAAATAGGAAACAAAACAAAAAAAAAATGAAAGAGTTACATAAGAAAACTTGTACATTATTCAAGATCAAATTAGGGATGTACAAAATTTTTTCCAAATATAAATAACATTCCAAAAAAAATTTTTTTTTTTAATTAACTACAATTCTGCTCCGTATAATGTATGTAATTTATATATGCTGTATGTAATTTACATACTAAAGACGTACTAAATGAAATATAAATGAGTTCGAAAATATGTACACTGTCGTACATATCGCATATATGTATAAACATTTGGCAAATCTAGATTACATAAAATACAATTGAGATCTTTTTAAATCTTAATTTGTAATGTTAAAAGAATAGCTAATATCGATCAAGATGAATGATAAGGAAATAATTGAAGATAACTAAATTAATTTTGCAGAGACAACCCAATTAAATAATTTTTAAGTACGTCCGTTCAATGTTGAGATATTAGAAGGATTGAGATATGAGTCTTTAATCACATTCAAAAAGTTTACATAAATTTTACGTAGTTATTTGTTAGAATATAAAATTTGAGTGATAGGTGTACATTTATTGTTTCTGATTAAATTTAACAGAATACTTGATCTCAGTTGAAGAACATTCAAAATTAGTACAGTATAGGGAAATTATGGGAACAAAACAAAGATATTAATCTTTAGATATTAATCTTATTTTTTGTCCGATTGTAATGATTGTAAATCGTGCATGCATCGATCTTATGTAACTATAGGACTTGCAACAATTGAAACGTTCAGAAATCATATATAAATTAAAAAATAGAGGAAAGTATATAGAGGAAATAATTGGGCGTCAATCCATAAAAAATTCCTAATTGATTGATGCTCATGGTTAAAAAAATTGATCAGCGATCAATTGATAGAATTAATAACGATCGTTAATCAATGAAAACTTGTCATCGTAAAATAAACGGTTGATTTACCCAATTGATGGAATTAATCATTATAATCGCCGATCGAAGACATTGATTATCAATTATAAATTATTGTCTTTCAAATAGAATTTGATTGAAATTTCAGTTCATATGAAATTCTATTTAAAATTGTTCCTACAAACACTTATCATTTTATTAAATTTGGAAATTATAAAATAGAGAGTGAGGAAGCTATGGTAGAAATATATTTTAAATTTATTTCAGACATGTTTATTTCTAATATGCAATTTCGCGACAAAAAGAATTGCAGCGGTTAATTGTTGTTTAATTATGCAACTAAAAGATTGAAATTGATAGATGCTTGATTATTATTAATAATTAATGATTAAAGAAGGAATTAAATCGTTTAATTGAATATCCCCCCTCCCCCAAAAAAAGTATAGAACACGAAAAAGCATTGGATCTAGTCTAGTTAGTCAGTGGTATTATAAATTAATAAAAAAGATATGGAGGTTTACTCCTTTTTAACTAATATTACGAGCTTTAATATCAACACAATAAATTATTTATTTAACTGATATATAATGATATATATGAGTACTTGATATATGATAAAATGAGTACTTGCTTTAATGATCTTTTCAAGTAGAATTTGACAACTGAAACTCTAATACATTTACTACTATTTTATTTTCTTCTATTTTTTTTTTTACTATCGTCGTCGCTGTTTCGCTCAGTTCAAAAATGCGCGCGCCGCTACAAAAAAAAATGCTAGCGTCATGTAGCGGTAACATGGAGAAGCTTGCCATACACCATGTGTTATCATCTATCGAACAATCATTATTTCATTTTCGTACTTTTAGTTCCTGTCAAAGTTAAGAGTTGTTTAGATGGCAGCACTTTTCATTGACAAGGAACGCAGTAACATCCAACAAGGATGGAGATAGCGAATAGTTCTACCATTTCTCCACTATGTGGCGATAGTGTTTTGAGTATTCTTTCTGAAAATATTTATCAAACTTCAATATTAGCTTACTTATTTGTGCTATGTCTCATAAAACATTGTGTACGATTTACATAAAAAAAGATTTTATCAAACCATAGTAATTGTTCAGAGTTTCAATTTTATTCATACAAGTTGTATAAATACAATACAATCATGAACGCGAAGAAGGTTATAACATTTGGGAAAATTAGTAAAGATTTAAATCTAGAAGGAACAAAGAATACAGAATCTACTCCGGATACTAGTTCTGGATTTGGCACGTTTGGTAAAAAGTCAGTGGAGACTAACGTGACGAAAATGAATGAAATCAAACCGGAAGACGAGGAAGAGTCCCAAAATTTGAAGCAGGTTATGGGCATAACAGGTTTTGGTAAGAAGGCCAAGTCCTTTGACGTGCAAGAGATGCTGGAAAACATTGTAAAAACAGTTAACATTAACAAAGCAAATTCTGAAAGGGCAAAACTTGCTGAGAAAGAGGTTAAAATTCAGTCATCAGAGGAATCTATAAACATTGATGTTAATGATGCTGGAAATACCACTGGAAGCGAGGACGAGGAGGAGGAGGAGAAGAAGGAGGAGGAGGAGGAGGAGGATTTTGTTGGACCCCCAATACCTTCTGAATTTCAGAATTCGACGAATTCAAAACAGTCTATGAAGGTCAGAGACAAGAGTGACGATGAAAGCGATAACGACGACGATGATGAATCTGGTACTGAAGAAGAATTACAATTGAAAGACAAAGTCCCATGTAGTCATGAGGTTACAATGACTCATGGAACAAAGGCAGTAACAGCCATAGCAGCAGATCCTTCTGGAGCTAGATTAGCTTCAGGTTCCATTGATTATGATGTTTGTTTCTGGGATTTTGCTGGTATGGACTCATCTATGAGAAGTTTCAGAACGTTACAGCCTTGCGAAAATCACCCGATCAAATGTTTACAGTATTCTATGACTGGTGACGTTATATTAGTCATATCTGGCTCAGCACAAGCAAAAGTCCTAGATAGAGACGGCTTTGAAAAATGTGAAACCGTGAAAGGTGATCAGTACATATCAGACATGGCACGTACTAAAGGACATACAGCAGGATTATACAGTGGCTGTTGGCATCCATTCACAAAGGAAGAATACCTTACTTGTTCGCAAGATAGTACATGTAGAATATGGATTTTGTACAGGCCACGTGCGCATAAACATTTAATAAAGTGTAGAGCACAGAACGGAGTTAAAACCATACCAACTACTTGTGGTTACAGTAGAGAAGGCAATGTAGTCGCTTGTGGTTGTATAGATGGTTCTATACAAATGTGGGATCATAGGAAAAATTTTGTGAATCCATCGTTGATCCAGAGGAATGCACATGCACAGGGTTGCGAGATATCAAGCTTGAGTTTCTCTTACCTTGGTCAAATGCTTGCAACTAGAAGCTGCGACGACACGTTGAAGCTCTGGGATTTGAGATCATTTAAAACGCCAATCTTCGAAGCAAAAGATATATATTCCAGATACGATACGACTGACTGCATGTTTAATCCAGATGATTCGATCCTCATTACCGGAGAATCACTAAAGAAAAATCAGAATACAGGTAGAATTCTGTTTTATGATACAAAGACTTTTGAGCTAGTTAACAGAATAAATGTGACAAATTCGCACGTTATTAAGACATTGTGGCATCCAAAGTTAAATCAAATATTCGTTGGTTGTGGGAATGGAATAGTTAAAGTATATTATGACTCCAAGAAAAGTCTGAGAGGAGCGAAATTATGCGTTGTAAAAACGCATATGAAACAGAAACATATTGAAGTAATGTCGACTCAGCAAATTATCACGCCACATGCACTTCCATTGTTCAGGCAAGACAGGCCTAAGTCAGTACGTAAGCAAATGGAGAAAGATCGTTTGGATCCTGTTAAATCAAGGAGACCAGATTTACCAATTACCTCTGGGCAAGGTGGGAGAGTTGCATCTTCTGGTGGAACTCTCAGTTCTTATGTAATTCGAAATTTGGGACTTAGTAAGAGGATAGAGGATGACCAAGATCCTCGGGAGGCTATTTTGAAGTATGCAAAAGTAGCAGAAGAAAATCCGTACTGGATAGCTCCGGCGTATAAGAAAACCCAGCCACAGACAATATTCCAGACGACAGATGAGCAAGATGGAGCGCCAAGTACGAAGAAGCAAAAAACTTAAAGACTGTAGATGCATCGTGTTTTATGAATTTTTTATCATTGTATATAACAGTCGAGAAAATTGTTTAGATATGTTATGGATTAGTGTATTAATAAATGGAATAAATTATATTTAAATGAAAAATTGTTCTATTTTTCCTTATGTCCTATATTCTACGTTGTTTCTTTTCTTCTGAATTTTTAACGATACTATCAATTTTCCTAAATGCATTTCTCACACTTTGTATCTTATCCATAAAAAATAAATTAAGTCTATAAATTGCCATAGAAAATAAATTAAGTTTAAAAATCGCCACATTCTATAAACGAAATTTGCTATATTCCAAGATAAAATTTGTAGCCAACAAAATAAAATTTGTAAATTATTTTCTTTCAACGAATATGTAATATCTTTGTTGCCCCATTTTAATCTATGCAATTATCTCTGAAACTATTCGTCATATAGAAAATGTTTCAAATTGCTTTTTTCCTGTTTTGAGAGGGGGAAAAAAATAATAAAATAATAGTAATCTTCTTATCTCCTACAGGCATTTATCTAAAGACAAACTAAGTGTACCAAATTACTACCCTCTCACAATAGAAAAAAATGAATTTGAGACATTTTTTATATGACGAATAATTTCAGAGATAATTGCACTTACAGATTAAAATGTGTTTCTGTAGATATAATATTTCTTTAGCTTGTTTACTTTCTCCCTGCTAAAAAATTTCAAAAAACTCTTGTTTCCAATATTTAATCTATAATAATTTCAGAGATAATTGCACTTACAGATTAAAATGTGTTTCTGTAGATATAATATTTCTTTAGCTTGTTTACTTTCTCCCTGCTAAAAAATTTCAAAAAACTCTTGTTTCCAATATTTAATCTACATCAACTAATTGTTATCGATTTATAATTGACAAATTTCTTAAAAGAAAAATAGAAAGTATTTATTAAGTAATAATAGGATTTACATTTTGTTCTCTTTATTTAATAATCTCCGAAAATAATGTACCTTATCAACTAATTGTTATCGATTTATAATTGACAAATTTCTTAAAAGAAAAATAGAAAGTATTTATTAAGTAATAATAGGATTTACATTTTGTTCTCTTTATTTAATAATCTCCGAAAATAATGTACCTATTAAGGATCAAATGGTATTATAATATTAATATATCATATATTTTATATTTATATATATAATATATAATATATTATATATGACACGTTATTATATATAATATATCATATATTACATTTAAATTTCTGAAAATTTTATAAAATTACAGAATCCCGATTACAGCATAATGATGAAACATTAAGCGATCTTTTTTTTCATGAATT
>NIPQ01090201.1:0-19230 GCA_002806875.1 Lepidotrigona ventralis hoosana
TTTTTTTGTTTTTTTTTTTTTTTTTTTTTTTTTTTTTTTTTTTTTTTTTTTTTTTTTTTATGTCAACGTATGTTCGAATCGTTTGCCACCGAAGATTACCACCGAACTTTTCGGGGCTCGCTTTTCGAAACATTCAGTGGCTTGGGTATACGATCGCGTTGTTCGCCTACGAACTCGTGACCGACCTAAATTACATGTAATTCCTCTTAATCCTGGTTGTGTTGCCCCGTTTTTTTGATATCTGTTCAATTTACCGGCGATAACGAATTATCGAGGCAACGATTGTACTGCAAATACTGGATTTCATGATTTATTGGAGTATTAAAATTAAAGTAATTAACGGTCCGTGTTCCCGTAAATCTCCTCGCAAGGAATGTTAATTGTCGCAAGTGATAAGATAATTCCTTTCGTTATAAACAAGGTAAGATATCGGATATTTAGAAATTCTGGATTCCTAGCTTGTTGATATTTCGATTAATTCGACTTTATGCTGAAGGGCAGTTTGATATTTACGTGTCAAGTTACATATATACATTACACTATTAACTGATACTACTAATTCAAACATTTTACTTTACAGATGACTGTGTTGCATTCCTCCGAAAACAGGCAGAGTCTCTCAATCTGCCTCTTAAAATATATTATATCCAAGCTAACAAACCAATTGTGGTCATCACATGGCTAGGAACAGAGCCAGAAAAGCCATGTATTTTATTAAATAGCCACATGGATGTTGTACCTGTTTTTGAAGTATGTATGATAACATTAATGTCTCACAAGGACATTAACTTCTCAGATGTAGCATAGAACTTTGCTGTTTCATTTAATCAACAATGTTTTTTGTTCTTTAATATGAATATAATTTAATATAATATTATATATATATATATAATAATAATATATATATAATATATATATTATATATATATTATATATATAATAATATATATATAATAATAATATATATATAATATATATAATATAATATTATATATATATAATATATATATATAATATAAAGTATTAGAGTGGCAAGCTATACAATGGGACATACTTAAAGATGTATAAACAGATCTGACCTCTAACTTCTGAGAAACAAATGTGTATAGTGAAATTATATAATGTATTGATAGACCTGAGAAATTAATAAGGAATTAGAAGAAAACAGTCTTGAGCATGTTTCATTTGGAATAAAATAGTAAATAGTAGTTTTAAGTAATGAATTATTCGAATTAATTGATTGTTATTTTAGAAATAATTTAAATTAAAAATTAACTTTATTTATTATTTTATTATTCAGTGAAATTCAAGTAAATTATTACAAAAAAATTTGTCATTTTAATTAATTTGGGCATTCAAATAAAATGATAAATAATCTGAAGTAAAAGATTATCCGTTGATGGCGTTGAAATAACATATAGTTATTTAAAATACAATAGAACCTTATTTATCTGAACATATCAAAAGACAAGAGCCTTCTTCTATTTGGATAATAAGAGATAAGGATAACAAACTCGAACAATTGTGATTTCATATATCTGAGATTTAACATTAACTGACTAGTGATTAAAGGAGGTTTAGATGAACCAAGTTTTATTATAACTAAATAAGATAATATATTATTTAATTCGTCATTTTTTAAACATATTATTTAAATAATGCTCAAGCCTGAAAGCAAGAAAGATAAGTAAACAGTTGAATGTAATTAACGAATAAAACTTTTCAGGATAAATGGACTTATCCGCCATTTAGTGCTCATTTAGATGCAGAAGGAAATATTTATGCTCGTGGCAGTCAGGACATGAAATGTGTTGGAATTCAATATCTGGAAGCAATTCGCCGTTTGAAACTTGCTAAACAACACTTTAAAAGAACAATTCATATCTCTTTTGTACCTGATGAAGAAATAGGAGGGTCTCTTGGCATGAAAGATTTTGTACATACTAAACACTTTGAAGGTTTAAATGTTGGTTTTGCCCTGGATGAAGGTGTAGCTTCACCTGAGGAATGTTTTTACATGTTCTATGGTGAAAGAGCAATTTGGCATATTGAAGTAAAATGCCAAGGCACTCCTGGCCATGGATCCATTTTGCATGATAGCACAGCTGGTGAAAAGATAAGAGTCATAATCGATCGTTTTATGGACTTCAGAGCTAAGGAGAAAGAAAAATTGAAAGATCCGGAAAAGAAGCTTGGCGATGTTACAACCATAAACTTAACACAACTGAAGGTTTGCAATCTTTTAAAGTTTATCACTTAGCTAATAGCTTTATCGCATATTAGATTAGAATTCTCTTATCTTATTATTTGATTAAAGATATATTTTAAATAAATAAATAAATATTACATGTCTGTGCATTTAGGGAAATATTACACAGTGAGTATTTTGACAATTCGATAATTTTTTGAATGATTCTCTATTATTTAAAATTAATTAACGATTGATTGACGATAAAATTTCATATTTCGTGTTTTACCAATAACGCAAAAACAATTTGTTTCAGGGTGGCGTACAAACAAACGTAGTGCCTACTTCGTTGTCGGTAATTTTCGATATTCGAATCGACCCTTCTATTGATCACACCGAGTTTGAAGCTATGATCAAGAAATGGTGCGAAGAAGCTGGAGCCGATGTTACGTATTCGTTCGAACAAAAAGATCCTAAAATCGAAAACACAAAATTGGACAATTCCAATCCTTTCTGGCTTGCTTTTAAGAAAGCTTGTGACGATCTTGAAATAAAATTGCAAATAGGTATTTTTCCGGGCGGAACAGATAGTCGATATATAAGACAGGTAAATATCTCTTCTATTAATTTTGTATTGGTATAGGTAATTTTTTAAAAATCTACTTTTCATTACAGGTTGGAATTCCTTCCATTGGTTTTTCACCCATGAACAAAACGAAAATTCTTCTTCATGATCATAATGAATATCTAAACAAAGATATATTCTTAAAGGGCATTGAAATATATATGAAAATAATACCGGCAGTAGCAAATATTTAAGGATATTAAGCCCTCAAAACCACATGCATTTTAGAAGTTTGCACATTTAAAAAAAGACCAAAGTTATAAGACTAAGAACAGTAGGAATTAAGAAGAATTTTAAACGAAAAAGTACAAATTAACATGATATTAACGTGGCAAACTAAATAAGAAGTGCAATAATGCATACTCATAAAAATAAGTTAAAAATAGAAAGTTATATAAAATTCAGATATTTATACTTGTTACAAAAATATACTTATATTGTTATCAAGTTGTTAATAATTGAAAGATTTATAGAAAGTTGTAAAGTTTTAGAAACGTGCAGTTATGAAGGGCTAATTTAACGTGCAGTCAGTCTCGATGATTAAAAAAATAATTTGAATCAAGCTGAATATAATGAAAAAACAAAAACGAATAAATGAATTAAAAAGTAAAAGTACATCATTGAGAAACAACAACAAATCGAGAATCCGATCAAGAGAAATAAAACACAGAACCGACCTAAATCAGGTACTGAGAAGCATATTTATCAATTTTTTTAGTAAATTACACGAATCAAGCCCGAATTCAATAAAAGACATCAGATTCTAACTCACGTGCCAATGTTAAAAAGCAAAAAACAATATATATTTAGTTATTTTTTTAATTTTCCGTATAATCACGCTTGGTAGTTATGCAGTGCTCAATTGCTCAAAAAAATTTATATTATATACATATGATGTTTGAATAATGATATTAATATATATATAAACATATATTTTATATAAACTACGGGCAGAAACTGTGTGTCTGTAGTAATTATATATTTTTTTGCATAATACAACAAATATATTTCACAATGAAAATAGATTTAAGAAAACCTCTATTGATCTCAGTGGTAGTATATATATATATATATCGGAAGTTGATATTTTTTGCGAGATTATGTAAAAAGTTGAATGTACTGTTATATTTTTCCCTCATATCTAATTTGGGACAATGAGTAAAATTTTGTTTCGCAGGATAACAAGGTGCCGCATGTTTCCTCTTCGCAAAGTCGATACGTACGCGCGTGTGTGTATATTCCCGCCATTATTGCCTGTGGTTCATTCTTAACGGGACTGCCGCCCTCCCCTTTCTATTAGAACGATGGACTCGTCCAATGTTTTCGACCTCCTGTTACGGAGCGTTTTCGCAATTTTGACATAGATTGTAGCGTATTTCTCATTTATGCGACAGCAAAAAATAGAAGGATTTTTTTAAGCGACGTGAAAACGTAAAATCTATCGAAACGCAATGAGAGTGAATGATTTTTCACGGATTGTTTGGATTCGGCCATTTTGAAGTAGGGAAGGTAGGGAAGAAGACGTGCAATCGTTGCCATTCATAACGCGGATAGTGTAGCGTGTATAGGTGTGATCGCTGATTTAACGAACGATCGTCAGTAAAAATATCGTCATTTCGGGTGGAGATAGTAATTCGGTAAAGAAATAGAAAAGAAAGTTCCCTGGTACGTATTCCCTTTATCAGTCATGTGTATAAGTATATCGTTTAAAATGTCCTCGCAACCCGTACTGAACGGCCAATGAGAAGAGGGCGGCAAAGCCACGTGACCATGGCCGGCCAATCGCTAGGACGAGATTTGAAATCGTGCGTGGTCTTTGTTCACAAGCCTCCCGTCAACGTTGCCTCAGTTCCGTAAAGGGGGCCTTGTGTCGGTGTCCGTTTATACATGGTCGCTGCCAAAAATCGCATAATTCTCTTGTAAATATATGTGTGAAAGTGGTGCTTGCCCGCGAGGACGACGTACTTTAAGGATTGTCAGACACACGGTAGGTCTGATTACGCTTTATTACGGTGCCGTTCACGCGAGTCTAGCCGAAAAGATTATGAAAAAAATATTCTGTGCTGTTTGCCGGCCCGCCGAGCCGTTCTATCTCCCGAGTGTCAAGGTAGTACGAGGGGGCAGTCATGATGCTTTCGTCGTGAATTTTTTTTCCCCCTTACCTTTCCCCGTGTACAGTGTGTATTACAGTACGTGTATTCTCGTGACGATTGATAGTCATGAGTTAATTTGTCAGCAATTGGCTGATACTTCTCTTTTCTTTTTTTTTTTTCTTCTCGCCATTGCACATTGCCGGTATTTTTAGCGATTGTTTTAGAACGCGATCAAATTCGGGATCAGCATCGGAAGATTCATACATTTGCCGCGCTCCGTCGATTCGATGGCGTAGGCGGCTGCGAGTGTATCACTATGGCAATTATTTATTAACCGTGCAAACGCCTCGCGCGGAAATAAACAACCCGGCCCGTGTGCCGAATCGAGTTGAATGAGTGATTCATCGTGGACAGAAGGCAGCTCGACGTGCAACTTTCGGCGGGAAGAGAGTGAACGTATTACTAGGAAACCTCACTGATATAATATGTATTTCCGGTGATGAGAGCCATTGTTTTGCCGCTCAATGCAATTCCATATTTGCACTTGTAACAAGACGAATCGACGAATTTTGACTTAACTGTCCGTTTTCGGAAAGGGGAAACAATTGAGGGGAAAGTCACTCCTATCGAAAAAGAATTTAATTTCGTCTTAAGTCGGTATCACGTATGCATCTGTAAATTGTTATTGATTTCTAATTGCACGTCAAATTAACATTACATACATCGTTTACCGATTTTATTGATGTTAGCGCTGGTTGTATAACGTTATTTCACGCATGAATTATCGAAGGAATTACCAAAAAAAAAAAAAAAATATGAAACTTATTTAGAAATTATAAAACATTTTATTAATTTTTTTTTTTTAATCTACGTTGCAATGCGTACGATATATTTTTTTTTATGAATGTAACTACCAGCAATCGAAAACAATCAACGAAGTTAGCTGAAAGTTGTTTCCCTCATCTTGGTGACAAGTAATCAATAACAGGGCTAGCAATTAAAACTGATTATTCTTGATTAGGAGGATCTGTATAGGGAATGAGGTGTAACAAGGATTTCGACGAGAAGTAGGAAACAATGATGAATTGGAACGTACAATGGAGTCATTGTGATTTTTGTATAATACGAGTAACGGTATAATATCGGCCGGGCAGGATATATTGGCTTGGATTTTCGTCGAATCACGATCACAAAAGAAGGATATTTTTCGAAAATATTGCGAATAACGAATGAACAGCAGGGGAGAGGGCCCCTCCAGTACTTTCAAGCCTTACCGCCACGAAAGCTATTGACCGTGGGAACCTTCTGGGAACCCTACCCCTCGCCATATGCCCACCGCAGGAAATAATCCTACAGGCTCGACCGAAATTTACTACCACCTCGCAGTGCTTCGTGTTCACGAAATGATTATTATTCGTCACTAAGGAACCGTTCTTCGTTCATGCTTTGTTCGATTCTTTCTTTTTTTTTTAGTTTTCTACTTTTGTTTTCTCTTCTAAAAAAATGCACTTTTCGACTACTCGTTTGCAAATTTTACGATTTCACTTTCAATCGAGTGTGATTTAATTCGCCATCTTGGTGAATTATTAAAAACAGCGTGACTTTTAATGTCTCCTTTTTCTTTTTCTTTCCTACTTTGTTTATCAAAGGATCAGGATGCTAGGCATGAGCATTTGATTCGCACCATTGTTTAGAAACGAAACCGAGAGAGTAACGGCGTTAGAAAGTTTTGAAAGATAGCTGTGAAAAAGAAGTTTGCGAATTACGCTTTCGTGCTGTGCGTTCTCCCACGATTATCGGCGGGAACTCTTTCATGACGTGATTTTTTCGAAACGTGACGATGTTCAACAAACGATCGAATGTCTTCGGGCGAAACAATGTTTTTGTTCGTTCAAACGTATTTTCAGGGTACTTTATTTTATTATCGTAAGCTGTGGTATCATAGACTGCCCCCAATTTTCATTTCCTTCCACCTTTCTACTTCATATCTTTTAATACATTGCTATTATTCAATTACGTCTGATTTTTATTATCAATATATGAATAAAATATAAAAGTAATATATATATATATAAATATATATGTATATAAATTGATTTTTATTTCTTTTTATAACGCAATAAAATTTAGCGATCTACTAGGCTTCTAGGTTAGTTGGTAAGTCTCGATATTTGTACTCGAGGATTGAATCTAATCGAGATGCTTTCTGCGTTGGTGTTGCAAGCGATGCAAGTGTGCAGAGAAATTCGCTTTGTCGAATGTAGATTGCGTGCACACGCGCGAAATTTTTCAAGAAATTAAATCGGTTCACCCGGTGAAAGTTAAAATGCTTTCAAACACAACGGAGAGTAGCGCGACTGAATTTTTTTTTTCACGCGTCGAAGATGATGGAAATCGTCGCAGCTAGTTTACAAGTTGACGATACACGAAGATCATGACGAGCGAACCTCCTCGTAGGTTAGGTTAAATGATTCGTGATGATACGAACCGGATGAGAGATTTTTTCGCGCCAATTTGCCATTGGCACAAGCCACGTGTACATGACGTTCCCGCTTGACGATTTATGTATGTGTGTACATATATCTCCCCCCTCCCCCTCTCATTTCAAGTACTTACTACAAAATTAACTCTCCAGCTTTCTCAACATCTATTTTCTACTAGTGTGTCCGTGTGTAAATAAATTTTCTGTCTTATGGACCATAGTGTCTAAGCTTCTCTTAGGAAAAATAATGCGCGTGAAATAATCGAAGCGTTAATCATATGTGTTATACGAGGAATATTTGGTGTGTAATTAAAACGAATCGAGAGTAAAGAGGCGTTTATGTGGAGAAGAAAGGCCGCGCGGTGCATTTTGAAACTGTCTTGCGGCAAGTAAGAGCCGCCGAGGTAGCAGCGCACCACCCCACCACCAGCCTGAGCTTTGTCGCGTGCGTTGGTGAGCGTGCACGCGGACATGGCGATGGGGGGGTGCAGGCAGACACGCTCGTAGCACTCTTGCAAACACTGGTCGACCGGCGGGGCAGGGATATCAGATCGATACTGGGCGAAAAGCGCGGGTAGGAGAGCAGAGCATAGCGGGGCGCTATACATATTATATCTCTACGGTTGGTCCATCGCAAGATCCAGAATGTCGGCTCTTTCTCTCTATGCACTCGGATGGATACGCCCGGCCGCCCCCTCCCCCCCCCTCTTCTTTCAATACCGAGCAAATTCATCGGATTTGCCGCACGTCAATCTCGCCGTTGTTTAGCATATACCGATCGGTGCAGTAGGGAGCACATAATAACGACACAAAATTAGAAAAATCGTAGAGCAATTTGCTTGAGCCTAAAGCTTTTACTCTGGCCCAAATATATTTTTACAGTAAACGTATCCTGCAGTAACTTGTATTTTCGAAACTTAAAAATTCGAGCATCTCAAATTGTTTCCATGGCTTGTACCATCGGAGTCTTGAAAACTGAAATTTTTTTCTTTACAACGAAAACCCTTGAAAAACCTTGCCGATTGCAATCTTTTTTACCATTTTATTCAACTTAGAATATTAGAGTTAAATGACGAAATGTTAAGATTTCTTGAATCTTTATCGTTCAATCCTAATGTTCAAAGTTCAATAAAATGACGGGAAAAAATTGTACAAGTTTCAAGGCACCGTGTTGCAGAGGGGAAACTTCAATTTAAACTTTTTCAGTTTCTACGTATCTGTGAATTCTTACAATTTTTTTTTTATTTTTATAGAAAAGAACACTTGCTACATGACGTTAAAATATCTTGGAAAAAGAAACGAACTCAAGTTTTATGCTTTAGAATGAGAACAAGTGGGTTATTATGAGTCTTTTTCTACGAAGTTATAAAAATCCAAAGCGTCGATGATTTCTCATTTAAATTAATTATACGGTGCAAAACTGACTGCACGAGAGTGATTTGTATCTATCAGGATACCGATCGTAACACGATAGTAAAATTTTTTCCTCCTCTCCTTTTTTTGCATTCAACATGCAAATACTCATTAAAATACCATTTATGTTAAAATTGCGCGTTCGGTTTTGTTCATCGTTATGTATATATCCGATGAAAACATTGAGGGTGTTCTCTTTCATTTTTTGTCTTTTTTTTTTTTTGTTTTATCTTTAGATAAACAGAAGAGTGGGAAGGTTTTATCTTTAGGTAAACAGAAAAGAGCACGATGGAGGGGATAAATCCTTGTAATTGCGCGGTGATTCACTATNGTTGTCTTTGGACGAAGAACGAATCAATTCGACGAAGACGGAGAATGCAACACAGAAAGAATGAACAAGAGAGAAACATGGGAATTGTGGCTGAAGAAGGGGAAGAGAGAGAGAGAGAGAGAGAGAGAGAGGAGAGAGAGAGTTCGACGGTGCGGAACGAAGCTGACAAAGAGAGGCCGAGTGGAATAGTTAAATGAGTAAGAGTGGGGTTAGGAGAGGAGAGCGAGGGCACGGGGGACGTATACTACGAGTCCACGCGTTCTATAGTAAATCGACTATAGTACTATGAGTCAGTCACACCCACAAGCTGGTTGTGGGTTCAAGACCCTCGTTGCGCGCTCGTACACAACGCGCGGTACACACACGCGCACGCGAGGTCACGCGGGTACGGACACGGTCGAGAATCTATTGGCCTTGCTACAACAGATCGTGAGGATGATCCTTAGATCCGATAAAATCATCGAAATTTACCGACTGGGCAAAAATATCAGAGCGGCGGTATTCTTCGAACTCTTTGCTTTTTTCAATTTACAGAAATAAAAAAGCAAAACGGTAACAGCTTTTTTTAGCTTGGGGGGGGGGAGGAGATAGATCATCCAACCATCGAGAATTTTTAGGACTCGTAAAAATAATATTTCCGATCGTTAATAGGCAGCTTGATTAACTGACTCGAATTGTAAACTATGGTTCGGAGTATTAGCTCGATGGAGTATTATACATGGAGAATCTAGTGATACGAACGAATGAGAAGCCGATTTTCAACGAAATGATAACGATAAATAATGATAATGTACAATATATACAATAGTCTCAATTGTAATAATTACGACGTACAATTGTGACAATTTGCAAAATTGTAAAAGTTTTGATGTTCTGCGTGTTTTTTCAGTCAGGTGAATGTTGGATACGGAGAGTAGACACGGTACTGGGCTGGTTCAGGGACCGACAAGGGACCCTTGGCTCACCATGGATTACTATCTCGGTACGGACAGTCTGTCGCTGCAGGAGATGCTTGATGTCGACATCAAATGCGAAATCGAAGGTGTCATCGGCGGACACACGGAACTGGGCTTCAATATCACCGATATGTCCAGCTTAGAAATGGATGACGATCCCATTGGATGCCACAACGACATCAGTGGATGGTTTGGCCCCACTAGTTTGCTCAATGGGAACAGCAACAGTTCGAATAGGTACCTGCTAATTCTGTTGTCAATATGGCGTATCGTCAATATGACGTATTAGACGCAGTCTAAATACTAAAACTCTAGAGGACTAACTGAATCCCTCGATATTTCAGCAATTTTAATCTTGATCTCAACGGAAGCGACGCGGCCTCTATCATGGTGNGTCAATATGGCGTATCGTCAATATGACGTATTAGACGCAGTCTAAATACTAAAACTCTAGAGGACTAACTGAATCCCTCGATATTTCAGCAATTTTAATCTTGATCTCAACGGAAGCGACGCGGCCTCTATCATGGTGAATCCGAACTCGGTAATGCCTCACATAGCGGTTCGAAGTCCTACGCCGAACAACGGTAGGAGACACTTCTCATTTTCGCCGAAGAAAGACGCGAAGGAGAAGATCGACGTGGAGGAGGAAGCGGAGAACGAGGGCAGCAGTTACACAGAGAACGAGAACGAGAACGAGAACGAGAATGAGAACGACAACGACAACGAGAACGAGAACGAGATGGAGAACGACTCCGAGACAGAGCAGTACGAGAACGATATCACGGAAACGGAAGAGGAGTCCGAAGATGAGCAGCAGGAAGTTTCAAAGTCGGTGACGCCGTCCAAGTCGAAAACAATCTCGATATCAGTTGCTAAAGCGGCCTCCCCTCAATACACGAAGGCGCAGACCATGCCGAAGATGAACGACATGACCGGTATCAGGATTCAGAATTTCAAAGTGTTGCAGAGTACCAACCAGACGCATCAGCACGTGCGCAAGCAGATCTACAACAACAATGTACACATCAATCCGGGGGCCACCACCGTCACTGCGGTGAAAAGAGAGAAGGAGTTCGATCTGTCGGACTACGATGACAAGCCGTACCCGAAACCGGCTTATTCTTACTCTTGCCTGATAGCGATGGCGTTGAAAAATAGTCAAACGGGTTCTTTGCCCGTCTCGGAGATCTATAATTTTATGTGGTAAGTAGGAGTTTGAACTCGATTTGAACACACATATATAAATGAAAGGATATGAAATGCAAATTTTCATTGAATCAAACCAAGCGAGACATTAACATTTTTAGGAGCAGGGGGGAGATACTTTTATAAAAAAGCAGACTGGTCCAATAAAGTATAAGCGAGATTAACATTTTTTTTTTTTTTTTTTTTTTTTTTTTTTTGTTNTTTTTTTTTTTTTTTTCTCTGATACGTAACGAACAATAGAGCAGATTCCTACATGACAAACGATATGTCGCCAGCCGCTTATTTTCGGCCATTTGGCCGGAAGGATAATAAGGGCTGGTCGAAACCCTCTGGTACTTGGCCCACGAGGGGAAAAAGTATTGTCCTCCTTTCTTTATTTCCAAGTTATACAAGGGGAAGCTGCCATTTTGTATGGGGCCCTTGGAGTTCCAGGTGCATGCCAGGGGTACAGTCCCCATAGAAAATATATGGAGCTTGTCCTTTGTTTAACGAGCTTCGATTCCCCCCTAACTGCAACTCGTTGCCACACTATTGCTACAATAATGCTTTGGCGATCACATTTATTCGAAAGTAGTAATAAAATATAAACTAGTAAATTATAAAAATGTATTATGTTCATGTATTTATTTATTATTTATATATGATATAGCTTTATATATGATTTATATATGATATAGATTTATTTATTATTTATTTATTATATATTATTTTATTTGTTAAATTTACACGTGTAAAATATGATAATTGTGTTTCAGCGAACATTTTCCGTACTTCAAAACTGCGCCGAACGGCTGGAAGAATTCAGTTAGGCACAACTTATCGTTGAACAAGTGTTTCGAGAAAATTGAAAAGCCAGCCGGCAATGGAAACCAGAGGAAAGGCTGTTTGTGGGCCATCAATCCAGCCAAGGTAGCAAAAATGGACGAGGAGGTGCAGAAATGGTCCAGAAAGGATCCTCTAGCTATTAAAAAAGCAATGATATATCCAGACCACTTAGAACTGCTTGAAAGGGGTGAGATGAAGTACGCAGGTAACGGCGACGTATCCGAAGAAACGGAGAGCTCTGGCGACGAGGCGGTCGAAGAGAGCACAGCGTACGAGGAATCTATTCACGGTCATATAACTGCAAATTCAGTGACAGATAGTTACGATGAGAGCAGCCAAGATTGTGATATAGATATTCACGATCATCTTTATGATGAAATTGACATCGAGGACAATAAGGAGGCGTTGCACATGCATCTAAATATTTCGAAGCAAGAACCGTTCGAATATGAGCTAAGTTCCAGTACGAAAAGGCAAAAGACATTAACCGGTGCAATTCAAGGGAATTACGTGTATCAACCAGTGGCTACTACGCGAAGAAAAGCACCTGTTCTTGTACGAGCCGGAACGGGGAACAGCTCATTTCTTAAGATCGATTAAACTTGGGTTTATTGTCGTATTATAAATTGCTAATTTTATATGTATCCGTATAGATACACATAAATCGTGAAGTACAATGCTTCAGGAAAATAGTTGATACGCAAGAAATATTCCGATCTCCTAGTCTACTCTTTCTTTTCCTTTATGTTCATTTTCTTAATACGATCAGTAATCCTATTATTCTATTCTTCATTTCATTTACTTATAAAACGCGAGTTTCTATCATATAACAGAAAGATTATAATGGAATATTAGGATTAACCGACATAGAGGACTTTCGTATTATAACAATACACTAAGATAATAATTGTCGAGAAGCGCTATGAAAAGAATTTATTGTGTAAGTTGTACACCTTTTTCTATTTTTCTATAAATACTCGACTGCTATAATTATACAACCAATTGTGATTTTTCACGCGAGAACACTTCGCTTCTGGATGATTATCTAGCTCGATAATACGCGAGTCCTCTGAAAAGAAATAAATGAACACTAAATGTATTAGTTTTAGATTAAAAAGTAATGATATTGTGTTATTGATTTTTCATTCAATTCGCTATTGTATATTTATTTACATATGTGATTTCATCCCATAACTTTTGGGTAACAATTTGGTAATTCTTTTGTCTTTCGACTTCTACGAATCTTCTGGAAAAAAAGAAGGAATATTTTTGTATCAAATATTTTCTATTGACGGTAGTCAACGACTGTTACATTCATCACGATTGTAAATGGATTTGAATCATTTAATTTTTTTCCTTTTTTTAATCAACATGCAAAATAGATTCAAATGTATTCAGTTTCCTTCTGAATAATTTTTTACACGTATAATTGACGTGTAATTGCTACGTAATAATTCATGTTGCAAGACAGATAGAGACGAAGAAAAAAAAAAAATAAGCATAAAATGTTAGGTAATAATGTAGTTCGATAAGTATTTTGGTCAGCGAGTGGCCAGACTGATGTATTATACTTTTTTATACATTGCAGGACTAAGTAATAATAATTGTAAATTTTTACGCAATTGTATACCTGACAAATATGAAGTTACTTAGATTCGCATAACCAGGTAGAGTACAAAGACGAGACAGCTATAGGAGAATCTGAATTTGTAAAATTTTGTAGTATATGTAGAAACTTGGGAATCATACATACACCTGAGGTAGTATCTTAAGTTTCCAACTTCTTTCATTTCGTTCTTCATTGCTTCTTTAATATATATATATATATATAATAAAGAATATATATATACATATATATACATATATATACATATATACATATATATATACATATATACATATATATACATATATATACATATATATATATGTATATATATACATATATACATATATATATATACATATATATACATATATATATATATGTATATATATATATACATACATACATACATACATATATATATATATATAAATTTAATTTAATTTAAGCATAGTACTGAAACGTTCCTCGATATTCAGTTTTAGGCCAGTGGAACTAGGTAACTTTCACGTCGAGAGTATAATTATTTTTTTAAGCAATGACTATATGTATATTTTTTAGTCGTTCGTCTCGAGAATAAAAGGAAAAAGGGACGATCCACTTAAATCTGCTTTGTACGTTTTAAGATGCAAAACATATTCCCAATATTATTTTAAGTGATGCGCGCAAATTACTAAACTGAAGCTGTGTCACTATGAAAACACATCGGAGAGAATTGTTATTAAAATTAAATCGGCAAGATATGCGTAATTGTATGAAATGTCACAATTTCAAATCGCGAATTTTAATATACCATTGTACCGATATTTAATTATACGAAAATAATCTGATCTGCATCGTAGCATTTTATATATCTTTCCTTTATCTCGGATGTGTTTCGTAAATGCAGATATATGTTTTTATATTCACACGCATTTATGTATAAAAGAAGCGACATATTCTAAACGTAGAGAAGTTCAAAAAATTTAATTTGTAAATTTTAATATTGATGAAATGTTTGAGATAGATTCGATCGAAACCTGTAAATAATAATGAGCATCGTCTTTTTACAAACTAGTTTTACACCGATTGCAGTAGCTTCGTCTCGCGTAGACGTTGTAGGATATTACTTTAAGGTGTACAAAGGCTGCTTTTTTTTTTTATAAAACAAAATTTAAAAAAAAAAAAGGAAGAGAAAAAAACGGAACAAGATTCGAAAACATGGGACCAAATCGTGTTAAGAGTTTATCTAAGTTTGTATATTTAACTTGTACGTATATATATCTTTTTTTTGTTGGGTGTCCTGTAAAAATTTTGCTTAACGAACATGTTGTACAGTCGCTGTAAATACTTTCATTTCTAACATAAGAATCAATGAATTTCGACCGAACCACGCAATTTATAATGACATAAACTTTTTTTTGTAAAAAAGAGAGAATGATTATACATGGATGGATGTTTAGTAAGTGTATTTTTTTTTTTTNTAACAGTAAGATATTTAATGTAAGACGCATCAGTTTCTTCACAGACTTGATACTTTAATGGCAAACAAAAGCTATGTAGAATTATTTCGTTACTTTAGTTGATCGTCTAACTTAAGCATCTGTTAATTTAATACACTGTCCGATCTCGACAAACAGGTAAATGTCACGGTTACTAGGTAAAAAAAATCTGACGTTAAACATTATTTTTGGCTCGTGTACACCTTGAAGAATGCCATAATTACAATGGATGTATTTTTTTAATGCATTTTCAGCGGTAGGTGCTGCGAGAATCGAATGATAAATGCAAGTGTGTAATGTCACTTTTTTAGGCTCTTTGTAATTAAAAGAAAATTTTATAGAGATAGTGTGTAATCGCCTTCGAGTAATTGAATCCGTATCTGAAAAAAGCTTAGTATTATCAAGAAAGTATTCTCATTGATAGTGAACTACGAACTGACAAGCTACAGTCGTTGGGTCGTTTTACACGTCGAAAGCGTTCAAATTTTTCATTGAATGAAAATGTCATCTTGCAAAATTCCAAACCTCTTAAATAAGGACATATAAAATTAGATTGTGAGTTGTTCTTTGATTGAAACCTAGGTCAACATGTGTAAAGTTTTTATTAACATGTGAATAAAAGTACACAATAATATGACATAAGGTACTTGTGGTATGAAAATTGTACTCTGTCGTGTTTTTCGATTGTGAAACGCAAATTTTATCGGGATTTCTTCATTCTAGTTGTTCCTTGTGTAAGAAGATCACTTGGGAAATATCAAATGAAAAATATCACTGCCAACAAATGGTCAAAATATTACAGGATTTTTACCATTGTTTCAAAGATCTCTTTGCATAATTGACGATATTTATATACATGCGTATGATAAATTAGGGGTCTGATTGAAGTATCAAGTTTTTTTTTTTATTATATGTAACGTGAAGTATTATACAATTCGCCAGCTGGGTAACAAATTTACAGATACAAATCTGTATTTTACTCTTGAATAAAGAATTTTACTCTTGAATTAAGTTGTTCATTAGAAAAAGAAGAAAAAAGAAATATATATTCACATTAAACAGCTGGGGAGTGATAAACAAATTTTTTAATTAAGAACATTGTACATAACAGATAGTGTCCATTGTGATGAAATATATTGATCCGTTTGATTGACTTGGAAATTGTCAGAATCTGCATTCCATTCGAAGACACTTTTAACTTTTTATTTCATCATGAAAGCGACGAAGATTCGATAAGGGATGTCTTCTCTTTTCTAAAATAAATAAATGAATTAAAAAACGGAAATATACGATTTGAAAATTATTCCATCGGTAAAGGGTTGAATTTTAAACAATTATTTTTTTTTTATAATCCATAATAAAAGTAACTAAGGAAACGTACAATAAGAAAGTAGTGTAGCTTTTGTACCTGTTTGTAATATTTCTATACGATATTATTAGCAATATGTAACATTCGTGTAGATGCAGCAGAGTAATTTGTAACAATAATGTATATGTGCAATGAGAAGTTTCAGTAATAAAATGTTGAGAAATGTATTCGTCTCGCAGTGTTTGTTTCTTTTTGTGTATACATATATATACATTTTTGTGTGTGTATATATATATAGTGTCAGGAATTAGGATTATTGACACAGTCGTAAAAGTTCACAAATTAATTCTCTTAATTTTTTTTTTTTGTAAATGAAGATTTAATAATTAATATAATAAGTATTATAAGGTTTAATATCACTATACACAACAATTATTACTTATTTAATTTATATATAATGATATGATTTCCAAAGTATTTGCTTTAACAACCTTTTTACAATTCGGCGTCGCCGTTTATTTGAAAAATGCGCCGTTCATTTGAAGAGACTACCACCTAGTGGTGAAATAGAACTAACCGCTATTATTGTCCTTATTGCACAATAGTTTGTTCCTTGTTTAACACATTCATATGAAGTTGGTAAATTAGGAATTAAATAGAAATCAGTAAAGAAGATACTATCTACTTTAACAACAGACGAGGTATATGAAGACATCTTCCTTATCAATTTATTTAATTTCTTTTTTACCAACTTTATCACATGATCACAGACGAGGTCCCAGATGAGATATAAGATGCAATGTCTATTCATATACCTCGTTTGTGACTATGTATTTTCGCGGCCATAATAAGGTAATGGTAATAAGGCCGAGATTACCTTACTATTTTTGTGTCACATCCTGTTGTACCGATTTTGCGACTGCAGCACTACTACTGGGGAAAATTAAAATTAAAAAAATATGAAGTGTTGCCAGATTGTTTCGAGAATTATTTATTGAATTAAATGGTACTTCATCAATGAAGGAATATAAACAGCTAATTTAAAACAATGATTGAAACAATGATTCGGATGAAAAATTTAATACATATTTAACTATTAACATCTATTCATTCAAAAATATTAGAAGAGATTGATTGAAATGTGATATTTTTATGAGCAACATAATTAGATAATACGTCTTTTTATTTAATTTTATATAATTTGTAAATCCACAACGTGAATGAATTATCTTTATCCCGTAAACTCGATTTTATGAAAATTTGAACTTATCAATAAAATATTTCTACAAATATTGTTTGCAATTAAGAAGCACATTATGTGTTGTAAATTATTTCTTGTAAAATTCATCCGTTTCGAAATTTCAAAGTCAAATTTATTTTTTTAAACGATACCATACATATTTTCTTTTTTATAGTACGATATTTATTAAAACCAACTCACTGAATTGCATATTCGACGGCCAAAATCATCATATTATAAATCATATTAAATCATTTATTGTTATATTAATAAAAATGATATGAAGTATGAGTGACTTAATGATATATATATATATATATATGATATATATATATATATATATATATATATATATATATATATTAGAAATATTTTATGAGTGACTTAATTATATATATATATATATATATTATATATATATATATATATATATATATATATATATATATATTAGTAAGATTTTATGAGAATAAAACAAATTAACCACTCTTTCATTAATTTCAACGATCTTTAAATATCATTTAGAAATCGATAAATAAAATTTAAATAAAATTAAATAAAATCATTTAAATGATTTCAAAAATGACTTAATCCATATTTTTGATTTTCAAGAAAATGCTTATTTCATATTTGAATTAAGTAAAATAAAAATAATTTTTTTAAATTTTCATATATATTGAATATGAAAAAAATGACAATCACGCAAATAATATCGTCACTTTTCGTAAATATAATTTGTTGAATGTTAACTCTCTTTTCGATAAATCTTCGTGATAGAAAATATAAATATATATTTATATTATTAATAATAATTATTAATAATAATTTTAAATGGTTGAAAATTTTGTTTGTTAAAAATTTATACATAAAACCACGTATTAATAGTTTTAAAATTTTAATTTACTATATATTGAAAAAAGTTGCGACAAGTCCGTAAAACATGGATAGACTTCTTTCTGATATAGAGTAGAATGATTTGGACAACACTGACTTCTTTCTCATATAGAGTAAAATAAGTTTGACACTGTAATGGATTTCAAAATCATATCGCTGGTTCATTCACTAGTTCTCCAATTCACCGTTGTCTAAACGTAGAGTGCGCTAAAAAATCAGTGATTAATGTGTCGGTATTTCAGGTCACGGGCCACAAAAGTCTGTAAGATGCAATATCTATTCATATACCTAGTCGGTGGCACAACAATAGCGAGAATATATATGAAATTCGATATTAAAGACTTTGTTATAGAGTTATAAACAAATATTGTATACATGAAATACATTAGCAACGTATTTTTCATTAGACAGCTTTCTATTAATACACAAACGATGTCGTTAAATATAATTCCTTTCATATCATTAATTACATGTGTTCATATCATTAATTATAATAATACAATAAAAAATAGCTTTTAATCAATCTTAATACCGATGAAAAATGGAATTAATAACATTATAAAGTTCCTGAGAATTTT
>NIPQ01090202.1:0-39419 GCA_002806875.1 Lepidotrigona ventralis hoosana
CCATAGTTGTTTTCACAGAGAGAGAGAGAGAGAGAGAGAGAGAGAGAGAGAGAGTCTCGAAAAGAGCCAATCTTAGCTATGGATATTCTGAGGTGCAACATCTCTTCGGTCACGCATCTTCAACGAGGATCTGCCACAGGCAAACGTTGGAAAGATGTTGAATGACCTGTCAACATATTTGCCGCAGTGACAACACCCTCGAGCGAAGCTGTCCATGTCCGATGGGAAAAAGGGAGGAACGTCTAAAGTGACACCCCTTCGTTCCACGCTCATTAGGGCAAATTCCTTGGTGCGTTTCACGCGTGCTTACCGGCGTCGATGTAAATTTAAACTTGCCTGATCGATCGTTCCTTTCATCGTCTACGAGGGAACGAGATTCTTTTCTTTAATAAAAACGCTGTTGCTAACAATAATTTCCTTCATCGTTGTTCGACTTACATGCGTAATAAGTGTTTCATTTAAAATTACTCGAGCACGATATTTCAGTTTTTATACGCACGGAAAATGGCTACTAAAAGTTCGACCGTGGAAACGTCGTCGGATGTCATCGAATGAGATGAGATCGCTTTCGGTTACAACTAAAAATATAATATCGTTCAAGTATCGGGAAGCGAAGGATAGTGCAATCTTCCTGCCCCTTTTCGTCCTATTCCACACTGCAAAAATAGAAGGGAGAGAATCACACGTTCGACTAACAACGGTAACGCCAGCTGCGGCCACATGGCATTCTTTCTGTGATCTTGCTTTAAGAGCTCGTTAATACGATCCTCTCGGATGTTGCCAACGCACAGTTAATATTAGTTTCGAGTATGTTTTCTTAACGTATGAGTGTTCTTTAGGCACCGGCAGAGTTTGAGTGCTGGAGAAATCCGACAATGATTGTTATTCTCTTCTCTTGTTTTGGATAAAAATCTATATCTATGCTCTGACGAACAGAGAGGAAGCGTTTCAGATTTAGATTTCAAAGGGAAATAGAACTTTATGTTTACTCGTTTCTTCTTTTCTACGGGTTAATGTACAAATTGCGAAATGAGATACGATACTTGCCAATCGTTGTATTTTAATTTTCAAATCCAATGTACTTGAAACATAAAGAAGAAACAGTCCAGGAACAATTCCGTTAATTTAGCCTGAGCGATGAGAAATCGAAGAAACGCATCTCATTCAAATAGTTTTTATGGATAGAAATAAGTAAGAAGGCGTACTTTTATTGCTCACGAGGAATCATGCTCGATAAATCTTAGTCGTTTTGCATAAAATCACTCTCTCTGTGCCTGTTTGCTTACGGAAGGAAGATTCGCCACGGTGGCTGTAATCAAAGAAGTTGTACGGGTTTAACGAAGATTTTTCCCTTTTTCTCGAGGTGATACAAGTTGACAGTAATAAGAAGAACGAGATCCAAGCTGGCCTCGATTGGCTCATGGTCCACAAAAGTGGCGGAGTTTCATCGCGTTTCGAGCCAATCCCAACATGTTTCTTCTCTAAAAATACATTTTGAATTGGTAGGAGGAGATGCGAAGACACCTCCTTCGACAGAGGGAAAAGATTCCTCTATGTATATGACTCATATAACAGTGTAAACTGACTGTTTCATCGGGTAGAGTCTTACAGGGAGCTAGAAACGGAGGAACAATTTGATTGATGTCCATCGCAAGATAGTCGATAAACGAGTTTAAGTTCGTGAAATACTTTTGAATTTCCTCTATATTTGTTCGACTGTGTTCAACAACCAGCAATTTATTAATGTAGTGATTATTGAATTACCTCTTGGATTTGTACGTAACTTGTAACTTATAAATATGAAATGCTGTACCAACATATTCTGTGCAACGTGCAAACCGACAAATAATTTCTATAATGTTTCAAAAATAAATTCCACACGATAGAAACAATCGTTACTTTTGAAGAAGAAATACTCTTCACGCGGAGTATTTAAAATGAAGACTGAAAGTGGTAATTCGAGTCAAGTTAATTCCGGAATCGAGCAACGTTTGAGAAGTCCAAAGTGTGCTAGATGCAGGAACCACGGTGTGATTTCCGGATTGAAGGGCCACAAAAGATCGTGTGCGTGGAAGGATTGTCGTTGCCCTTGCTGTTTGCTGGTGGTCGAGAGACAACGGGTGATGGCAGCTCAAGTTGCACTCAGAAGACAACAGCAGGCTCAAGGAAATTTCTTCGGCGAGAACGTCTCGACTGTTTGTCACACACCAATTGATACAGCTGGTTCGTCATATTTACTGAAAACAGATCAATCACCAATTTGTCGAAGAGGAAAAAATATTCAGCGTCATCAATTACACTTTACGCAAACCAGCATTAGCGTGACCCAGGGATTTTATGGATTGAAGACGATTCACGGTTTACCTGCAGCATGTTAGTACTTGTACAGTAAATCAATGGAAAAAAAGTGTGTTTTGAATTTAATTTAAAATTCTTTTATTTTTGTTATTCTTTTTCTTTATTATTATTATTATTATTATTATTATTATTATTATTATTATTATTATTTTGCTATGATATTAATATTAATGATTTTATATTATATTTTTATACGTTGATAGCATACTTCTATTACAGTTACCACGGATGGTCCATTATTGAATGGTTTGCCACAAAAACAAGACTATAAACAAGAATCTGAAGGTTCGAAAAAAATACAGCCTTTCCCAAGTATGTATTCCACAATTCCGTGGTTCGAGCAAGTTGCGGAACCTCGTAAAATGAAGAAAAGTTTCAATAATTTTACTTCTACTGCAAATAATCAAAACGATATTTCTGCGGCTAAGAATGGATCTTGTTTGGAGAAGAAATCTACAATCTCTTTTAGTGTAGAATCTATCATTGGAACAAAGTGATATATAATGAATGATTATTTTATACGAAATTGCATTTCATTGTAAATAGGAATTATTTTTATGAATTGTTAAATCTTATTAACTTAGCAACAATTGGGATGTATGTGAAAAATTTTCAAAAATTCAAGTTATTTTCTCATGAAATGCAATCCATACATGCAATCCATACTTATAAAGTACATGTAAAGTACATTATATACAAATATACAATTTCAAGTATACATTTTTTTCTAATTAACAGATTTCTAATTTGTTGTATGTATTTAAGATACATTATTGTATATTAACATTATAATAAACTTGCATAAAATCAGATTTATTGTATAAAAGTTAATATTGTTTCATTTTTATTTATTTATCGCAAGTATTTTAAACATATCAGAAAAGTTGTAATAACAGTTGTAATGAATAAATATGATATACTCTAAGATTATAGATCTATGTGAATACACAAGAATATATTTTCTAAATTCACATAAAGTTAAGTAATCTTGTAAGCTTGTTTAACAATGAAATAATTTTATGGAAAATGTATAAATTAATTTTATCAATTCTCTTTTATATACTATATACAATAAATGATACAATAACGTACTTATTATTTGTCAGTTTCAAGTGTTTTGCTACAACGTTTCATATATGCATCCATTTCAGAAAAATCAAACAAGGTAGTGTGAATTATTTCATATAAAATACTTGGCCATATACTTTCGAGTAATTGTAACTTTTGTATTGCATCTACAGTAAGATTGATTAAATTTAGTAAATGTATTTTTCCTCTGTGTCTCCAAATAAGGTCTTCCTACAATTAAGTTAGATTGAATTAAAATCTTTTTATTAGTATCCAAGAAGATTTATTAAACAACTTATTACTTGTGTTATATTTCCTTTTCTCCATTGCAATGCTTCCTTAGCAACGACACTTCTAAGAGCTGGATCACTGTTAAGTAAAAATTGTTTGGCAGTAATTTCTCCAGTTTGTTTTTGCACTTTCTCTAAATGAAGTCTTTGTAATAAAGGTTGTAATAAAGACTCGGGCAGTGAACACATCACAATATCAACAAGACCAGCATATTCTTCATTTGCTACATCAATTTCTTCATTTGTGATCTGTAAAAAAGATTATTAATTCTATAAATATGAATTAGTAATTCTTGATTTTTTTATATTGTTGTACAAAATTGCAGAAAAAGTTAAGAAATAATTACTTCTTTTCCATTAATAATTTTTAAACCCCAGTGAGCTAAACGAAATATGGCATAAACTTTCCAATCCTTTGATATAATTGGATTTCCAGTTTCTATATGAATACTTGTTAATCCTTGCACTTCAGCTAATGCATTGAGTTGTCCAAGATAACTAATATTAGTTTCTTTAAACATAAAATGCTCTAAGTTTGGAAACCTATTTTTTATTTTACATAACACTTTGGCCACGTCATTAAACTGTAGATAATTAAATTTAACTATATTAACGTCTTGAGCTTTCGAAGAGTCCCATAGTCGGTCGATAAAACGTAATGCACCTTGACCATAAATATTCAAGCAACGGCCAACTATTTCTATCAAATAATCTCCCCCTACAAAATAATGTAGATATGAGAATAGTAACATAACATAAATATTATCTCATACCTTGTTCCCTTTCTTTTGATGGATTTTGTGATGGTATTGGACTTTGTGGCGTTGTAGCTTTATACTTGGTTCTAACAATTGCTGCTTTGTTACTCTTATAACACACTATCTTTTTTCCTTGTGCACTTTTTACTTTGTTTTTGTCTTTTTCTATATTTTTATATTTTTGCAATGTATTTTTACTGGTAGACGATGTACTGAAATCACTCAATACTGACTTACAACTATCAATGCTATTTGTTTTAGAACCTAAAGAACAATATCCAGAAGAATCAATGCTTGATTTTGATTGGCAATCAGTTAGACCATGATTCTGAGACTTTATATTTTGAGATATTTTTGTTGAATCTTGTTTACCATTTATTGGTAGCTTACAAGATTTTAATATTTCATAAGACTTATCATTTTGCTCATCAACAATTTCAAGTTGGGTTGAGTTAAAAGTATTCATGGAATCAAATGTTTCATTAGTAATAATTTTACTAATATGGCATGGCGAAACATAATTATTAGAGTTTAATAAATGAGAATTCAAACAACTTTGCAAATTCTCAGGACTTTCCAGAATTTCTGAATCACTGCTTGATATACTCTCCGTGTCGCTTTTGATTTTTGTCTTTGTTAAGTTTTTCTTTATTTTTTCATCAAATTTATTGTTTATTAAACTATCTACAATAGAATCTAAAATTGGTGGCAATTTAAATTCTAATGGATATGCTTTAATTGTATCTTTTAATCGAAATAAATTATCACTAGAATTGCTCCTTTTTTTAATATTTATTTTTGTGGCTTCTATATTTTCATTTATAGATGTCAAACTTCCAAAACCCTTTGATTTTACATTTTCTAAGCTTTTAGGTTTTAACATACTAAATTTATTTGATTTTTGAATTTGCATTGCATTATTGTTTTTAATATTGTTTTTACTATTATCATTATTCATAGAGGATTTAGAATGACATCTGAGAAGTTCCCAATTTATTTTGGCATTTGATATAATTTCTTCTCGTCGAGCATTTATACAAACTTGTGTACTAAGATTTAAGAAAGTAGAATTACTTTGTTCTTTTGTTGTTCTCCATGCTATAGCAGCTCTTCGGATTTGTTCAGTAATTGGCATACTTGATAAAAATTGTAAATTTGGTAAATATGATACAAGGAAAGAAACATAATCCCCATTCAATGTTACAGGATTTCCATCAATTGTTATTTCTCTAAGATGTAATGTTTTAGCAAGACTTCCTATGTCTTCAATTCTAAAATTTCAAATATCAAACAAATAATGTTATTAAGTATATTATTATAATTAAATTATATATTATATTTTTATAAAATATATATTTATAAAATACTTACTTAGAAATATCATTATTGCTTAAATACAATTTTTGTAATTGTGGAGTTTCATCGAAACCTAATAGTTTTTTGATTTTATTGCGTCTAAGATTTAATTCTTTTAATGATATTAAACCTTGGAAATCATGATAACCTATAGCTTTAATGTTATTTCCAGCTAAATTTAACACTTTTAAGGATACAAGATTATTCAAATCTGAAATCTGTACAATTTGATTGCCATGTAAATCTAAAACTTCCAATTTAGAAAGTTGCTTTAACCCTTCGATCTTTTTAATTCTATTCTTTCCAATTAATAGTACTCTTAAATTTTCTAATATTTCAAAATTGCATACTTTTTCAATTTGATTATCATATAGATCAAGAAATACCAATTTTGTTAACTGAGAGAAATTACAGTTTTCAATTTTTGTAAGAAGATTATGTTGAAGAGACAATAAACGTAAACGTGGCTCTCCAATTATATTTGGAAAGGAAGTAAGCCCTCGTCTATCCAGACATATTCTGTCAGGACTTTTCTCTTTTTCTGCAGCTGTTCTTGTTGCCACAACAGTTTTTCCTTCACTTGTCCATTGTAAAGTAACTGTATTAGAGCCATCGACTTTGTCATTTTCTACGTTGAATGAAGACTCTGTTGAACTATAAATTGTACAAAAAGTTTTAAATATCTTTAATAAATTATGAATAATTTTTAATTAAAAATTCAATACCTGAATAAATTGTAACGGCGTTTAAATAACTTTGGTGGTACAGGAGCTCCAGGTAAAATGGGTAAAGCAGGAGCAATTGTCAAAAAATTATTATTTTCTTGGTTTCCTGTATCTAATGGTTCTCCTTTAATTCCTTTTATAGCAAAACCTACTGTTTTTGGCTAAAATATTAAATAATATTATTTTCATTATTTCATGATATAAACTACAAAAGATATGATAATATAAAAAAGTTATATATAAAAATAAAGAAGTTAATATAAAAATAATATTATAAAGTAATAAAGTAAATAAATTCCTTTTTGCAAGATATACATATACTTCTGTCTGTATTATATTTTTCATTTATAACACAATATGAGGTATGTAACATTCTTTAACATTTTAGCATAAAATCGAACCTACCCGCGTTACTCTATCGCTGCTTACTGGCATTACATAACCGAAACATAAAGAAATTATCCCACAGGTTTATAAAATTAACTTCGATCATTTAATAGAATACCGATATGGTCATAATCTATAGTGTGACATTAAGTTCTTTTATTAAATTAAGATAAAAAGTAAGTCTAAGATAAGTGTAACATTTATTGTTTGTCATTGCGCATTTGATTTACTACCGTTGTCAACATTTGAATGTCCCGCGTTATGATACAACTATAGCAAAAAATAACTATTATTTGCATTAATTGTAGTTTAATATTAATTTAAAATATTCTATAACTAAATTTACAATTTAGATTGTAAATATGAAAGATTTTATATCAAGACTCAAACTCATTTAAATTTATTAAGTTATTTACAATATGAAATAATTGGTGAAATTTTTTTAATTTCAACACTAAATTTATAGTTCTGATTAAATTTATTTGTGTAGAAAATATAAAAATGCATTACACTTTTAATTATCATTGACAATGAACAATATATATAAGTTATAGAAAAGCAAGGCTGGAGAATTTAATACTCTAGAATTTGTTATTTATATTTATCAGTACAATGTCCCTTCTATCAATTTTACGATTACCTAGGATTGCAGAAAATATTATTGCAGTACAATATACGTTGCAAGTGAAAAACTATGCAGGTAAAAATTGTATTTTAGTAAACTCATCTCGTATGAATTGAAATACGTACTCGTTTGAAATACAGGTTATGTCACATATGTTTTATTTTCTTTTAATTTACAGAATTTGTTTCCTCTTGTTGTAAAATTTATTTTAATAAAAAATAATATTAATTCTTATTACATTATTTTATCTTTCAGTTGAGAAAAAAAAGGTAAAAGTTCAAGAAAAAATAATACTACCAGTTGAAGAAGATGTCAATAAATTATTGAATTATGTATGTGGATCAAACATTTATAAAGAAGGAGAAGATGTAAAGTTAAAGCCAGATTCTGAATATCCTGAATGGCTATGGAATATCAGAACTGAGCCATTGAAATTATCAGATTTAGATCCAAATACAAAACAATATTGGAAATACATTCGCAAACAAGCACTGATCAAAAATAATAAATTCAAGAAAACCCAACGATTTTAAGTCCAAAATAACTTTTCATTTTACCTTCTTCCATTGCAATAATTTAGTAGCAGATAATTAATTTTAATAAAATATTGTTAAAAACTTATAAAGTATATGTACATATATAAATAAAGCAAATATCTGAGTTTTGAATTATTGAGTCTTTATACAAAAGATATACTTGCAATCTCTCTTTCACTAATCCTAAGAAAATTTTAAAACACATATTCGCATTTCTTATTGTCTCTCGAATAAAACATTCGATTATACATGTAATATTTTTATTCAATATTTCTGCGAAATGAAATTCGCGGGAAAAGTATCATCCTGTACATATAACAAAATCATAATACATATGATGCATTTGATTTAGGAACAGTTAAAGATTCGCAAATTCTTTGGAAACAACTGATAAGTAAGTAATGTAAAGAAATATATGCAGAATAATTTGTTTTCAAATTATTTGTTTTTCGTATCATTTTATATTAGACATCTATGAATGTAATATTTAAAATTTCCACAATTTTTGTTACGCATCATCAACGATTTCGCAATTATTGCATACGTTTTCGTCAATTTTATCATAATATTTTTATTCGTACAGAAAAACTAATATTTGGCATAGTCAAACATCTGTTGGCCATTTATAACGATTGATAAACTGCACATTGATAGTGGATACTAAGAAAAAAAAAAGTAAACCATGATAATGATTCATTTTGATAACACGTACCGATTGCAATCAGAATCTAGTATATAAAGGCTTGGGTTGAACAAATCAGATAAAAAATTGTTAATCGATATCTGAAACACAATAAGTGTGTTTAAGATACTCGTTACAAGTTAACAGATAATAACTGGCCTAACATCAACAATAGGTACTAGTTACTAGTTGAAACAAGTGGAAATTGAACTTTATAATTTTGACACAGGTAACGTTTTTCTTATTTTTATCAAACTTTATTTGACGTTTAATATTCTCGTAGTGCTGTATCTGGCAGTAAATAAATGTTCGATTTATTATGTTAATTTTAAAATCTTCTGGCAAAATGTATTAAAAATTTTTCATTTTCTTTCAGAAATAGTCTAATTATTATTATTTGTCACAAAAGTTTTATTTGGTTTAGCTTTATTTCAATTCACTTTTATGTTAAAAAGTAACGATAATAAATTCAACTTACTATGTTTGAAATCAGTGAAATACTTATATTGGAAATTCTTCGCTTTCTTTTAGAAATAATCTTCATTATTTGTCATGTCTTCATTATCTGATTCAGCTTTATTTTGTTTCATGTTCAAAAAGTAACGAAGCGATTGATCGCGATTTGTAATATATGCACACCTGTGTCAATTTAAAGACCAAAGATACATTCGAAATACAAACGTGATGCTTGACGATGTAACTATCCAGGCCTTTTCTTCAAAAAAATTTTTCACGTATTTTGTCTCCTGAATATCTGTTTTACAATCCTAAGTGACTAAGGACTCTTTATAACTGATCATAATTGATCAACAGATATAAAAAATTTTAATATGCATTAAATAGATCAACATATTTATGTTTCTACTATAAACCACAATTCATTTAAAAAATTAAAGACCAATATAAAAATCAAAACTTTTAATTTATATAAAGGAAAGAACACGGTAAACATGGTGAGAATTTTTAATACACTTCATACACAAGCTTACTTCAAATTAATATGTTACTATCCATAAAAACATAAAATATAAAAATATAATTTTTATCGACTGCTCATGAAATGCCGGGGACATATAAATATTCATTTTAGATGGAATGTATTACAAACAAAAATCACAAAATACATGCTAAAATAAATGCATAAATAAATCAGCTACACGCGTAAACTTTTTCGCAAACATCGCGGACTTGTTAGGTTTTTCGTTCTGTAGATTTTCAGTGATGAAATTTTAATTATTAATATTTTTAAAAATTATTTCAGATGTTGAAGACAGTGTTCCTGATTGTTTCCTTATCCTTCGTCATTTCAGTCATGAATGCCGATAGTAAATATCAAAAATTACTAATAAAATTTTATCCTTAATATGTTTACTTTTAAACTTTTATGTCGATATTGTTAATTAATTTTGTAATCCTAAATATATTCTATTTTATTTAATTGCAATAATAGGCAACTTAAATCATATTAATACATATTACCTATCCAGGGAGGATCGTTTGTTATTATGGCAGCTGGGCAGCATATCGTCGTGGACTTGGACAATTCGAACCGACCGATATAGATCCAACTCTATGCACTCATATAATCTATACTTTTGTTGGTATTTCTCAAGACGGTGATGTTAGAATATTGGATTCATGGCTGGACCTACCGAATGGTCGAGATGGTTTCGGAAAATTTACCAGACTCCGTCAGCTAAGTCCAGAAACTAAGGCATTGATAGCAATAGGTGGTTGGAACGAGGGTTCCCAGACGTTTTCTGAGGTCGCGGAAAATCGTGATAAGCGTGCACGATTCGTCCAGAATGTGATTGCCTTCATAAAGCAATACAATTTCGACGGCTTTGATGTTGACTGGGAATATCCGAACCAGCGTGGTGGCAAACCAGCTGACAAAGAGAACTTTGTTATCTTGATGAAGGAATTAAGAGAGGAATTTGATAAACATGGTTACATCCTTAGCGTGGCGGTCGGCGCAGCCGAAGTTTCTGCCTCGAAATCTTACCTTATTTCAGAAATGTCGCAATATCCTCACTTTATTAATTTAATGACGTATGACTTTCATGGATCGTGGGACAACTTCGTAGCAATTAACGCTCCGCTATACCCTTCTTCTGCAGAGTCTGGAAATGAAGCTAAACTCAACGTGGTAAAATCGCACTCTCGATTATTTAATCGAACTTTTATTAAAATTGATGCTAAAACGTTATTGATCTTGGTGTATGAAACATTTACGTTTTAGAAATCGTCTGTTCAATATTGGCTTGAACAAGGCGCACCAGCTAACAAACTTGTTCTTGGTATTCCTGCTTACGGTAGATCCTTTACTTTGTCGAATGCCTTGTATAATACAATAGGTTCTCCAACAAATGGCCCTGGGAAACCTGGTCCTTACACACAAGAAAGTGGCATGCTTGGTTACAACGAAATCTGCGAATATGTTAAAGAAGGATGGACCGTACAACGTGAATCTGAACAACGTGTGCCTTATGCTTTCAAAGGCAACCAGTGGGTTGGATACGATGACACTATGTGAGTATTTGCTTATAAGAATGTATAATATAATATAATATAATAATATATAATAATAATAATATATAATATGGTAGTATAATATAATATATAATAATATATAATATAATATAATATATAATAATGTATAATATAATAATAAGAATGTATAATAATATAAGAAGATAATATGAGAGAATAATATATTAAATTATAGATCTGTTGAAGAGAAGACTAAATATGCTATGTCTATGGGTCTTGGTGGTATGATGATGTGGAGTGTGGAAACCGATGACTTTCATGGTATATGTGGTGAAAAATATCCACTTCTGTGCACCATAAACAGGGTGTTAAGAGGATATAATCCTTCTTTAACTTCTACTACTACGAAACAGCCTAATACTGGTGCAGCAACTGTAACAAAACCTAAAACATCAACTACAACACCGCCATCATCATCATCATCATCATCATCATCATCATCATCGCCGCCGATTTCTGTATGCACGCATGAAGGCTATGTTCGAGATCCAAAAGATTGTTCAATATTTTACTATTGTCAAAAAATAAACGCCAAATATGTGGCGAATAAATTCTATTGTCCGCATGGTCTTGCATTTGACACAAAGATTAACAGTTGTAATTACAAATATAATGTTCCTGATTGTTAGATCGATGCAAATATATATGTGATAGAAACATGATATTTCTATATAATTCTAAAAATATTGTAATAAATGATTATTCAAAAAGATCTTATTGTTATTCTATAAAACGAAACTAATATTATTACCTGTGGCAGTTTTTTTATAATATAATGTAATAACATATATATATATATATAATATTTACATATATATATACATATATGTAATATATACATATATATATAATAATTTTTATAATATAATGTAATAACATATATATATATATAATTATATGTATATATATATATATGTATAATCCTTTTATTAATATCATGTACAGAACGAAATTAAGAATTAGTAAAATATGGATATTTTTTTTTTATGCAAGTTTGTTAAATCATAAAATTTGTTTGTATAAACATTTATATATGTAAAACTTATGCAATATTAATCATAAATTTTATTTAATCAATACAGACATTTTGTATATTGACAGAAGACATTTGTATATTGCGCTTATAAGCGGAAGTCACTTCAAGCTTNATATATATAATTATATGTATATATATATATATATATATATATATGTATAATCCTTTTATTAATATCATGTACAGAACGAAATTAAGAATTAGTAAAATATGGATATTTTTTTTTTTATGCAAGTTTGTTAAATCATAAAATTTGTTTGTATAAACATTTATATATGTAAAACTTATGCAATATTAATCATAAATTTTATTTAATCAATACAGACATTTTGTATATTGACAGAAGACATTTGTATATTGCGCTTATAAGCGGAAGTCACTTCAAGCTTGAATTTGATTAGTATAGTTTGTATCGAAAATTATATATATCGAGGTGTTCCTTCAACTTCCTTTCTACGACGTGTCTACAAAAATGCAGAAGGTGGGTCTTTCATAATGCAAGTTCTACAAATTTTTCGTTTTTTAAGCAAAGGAAATGTTCATTTTCACGCCAAGTCAACATGTAATTTTGTTTTCAGAAACAAAAAGAACCAATTCAATCCGTGCAGGTCTTCGGGCGCAAAGTAAGTGTTAACTGCCACAAAATAAGAAAGGTTATGTTCCGGCGTGTTCTAAGTGTGTACATTTATATTTACAGAAAAGCGCAACTGCGGTCGCTTATTGCAAACGAGGCCGCGGAAATCTTCGAGTAAATGGGCGTCCGCTAGAATTGGTCGAACCTCGAGTATTACAGTACAAATTACAAGAGCCCATTTTGTTGCTCGGCAAAGTAACTATTCAATAATATGTTAATTTTGTAGAATTTCAAAAATAGCATTTCAAATGATAAAAAAAGAAGCTTTTTAAGTTTTCTCCAAGTTTTCCTATGCTGCTCTCTTATTTCAAAAATGATTATTTAAATGATTATCAAAATAATAGTATTGACGTGATGCTTTGTGTTTACTGCATCACATCTTTATTTAAGTAATATTATGTTTGTTATATTTCTTGCACAGGAAAAGTTCTCTGGAATAGATATTAGAGTAAGAGTAAATGGCGGTGGTCATGTTGCCCAAATATACGCTATCCGTCAAGCTATTTCTAAGGCTGTCGTTGCATATTATCAGAAATGTAAGTATTGAAAGATTTAACATTAAATATATAAGATATTATAAACTACATGTGTTCTTCCTTTTTAGATGTTGATGAAGCAAGTAAAAAAGAGGTGAAAGATATTCTTATTCAATATGATCGCACGCTTTTAGTTGCTGATCCAAGGAGGTGTGAACCAAAGAAATTTGGTGGTCCAGGTGCCAGAGCACGATATCAAAAATCATATCGTTAGCATCTGCAAAATTTCACATTATACTTTATTTATATAATTGAATAAAAAAAAAATGTAAAAACAGTTCCTTGCATTTATTTGTATACTTGCCTCTTATATTTTGTCAAATATAGCATTTCATTAGAATAAAAATTTTGTTTCTGCAATACATGTACACGTTTTAAGATTTATTCTTTTTATTATGCGTTTTTGTTATGTTTATAGGTATATTATAGGTATATTGTTATTATAGGTATATTAGTAAGAAAAATGTTGCACGGTTCGTGACACACACATGCGCATGTGTCCTGTGTTTAGTAGATTACACGTAACTGATTTGCACGTAGCGTGAAAGTTCATTATAACGTAAAAATCATATTTTTTTCAACAATTTAAGTAGAAAGTAATAATATATGCATAAAAATGAAAACAAGATTTAATTCTTATGATATCGTTTGTATGATAAGTGAGCTACAAAAGTAAGTAAATATTAAAATGTTGTTTTTCAGGTTAGGGGGGTGCAATATTTTAAATAGTTTCATGTCAATTTTAATTAATATTTAGGCTCATTGGTATGCGTGTAAATCAAATTTATGATATTGACCATCGAACATATCTCGTACGTTTTCAACGAGGTGAAGAAAAATGTGTTCTTCTACTAGAATCTGGTAATAGAATTCATACAACAGCATTTGAATGGCCAAAAAATGTAACACCATCAGGATTTTCGATGAAAGTACGTTACAAGATTTTTTACAATGATTTATTCAGTAAACTATTCATCTGTTATGCATTACTTTTATAGATGCGTAAACATCTTAAGAATAAACGACTTGAGAGTCTTAGTCAAATAGGTGTGGACCGAATGATTGATTTGCAATTTGGAAGTGGTGATGCAGCATATCATGTAATTTTAGAATTATATGATCGTGGAAATATAGTATTAACAGATTACGAAATGACTATTTTAAATATTTTGAGGCCTCATACTGAAGGAGATAAGATTAGGTAAGTTATAACACAAGCTAAGGATTAGACTTGTGTAATTATGAATTATTAAAGAAAACGTGCAATGATCAGGTTTGCTGTTAAAGAAAAATATCCGATGGACCGTGCTCATCAAAATACAATGCCACCAATAGAAAATATACAGGAACATCTACAGAATGCTAAAACAGGAGAAAATTTAAAAAAAGTATTAAATCCACTTTTAGAATTTGGATCTACTGTAATTGATCATGTTTTATTAAAAAATGGATTCACAGTGGGTTGTAAAATTGGCAAAGATTTCATTGTTGCAGAACATATGGCAAAATTAATTCTAGCATTAGAACATGCAAATGAAATGATGGACCTTACAAAAACAAATGTTTCTAAAGGATACATTATTCAAAAAAAAGAACTAAAACCAACTGCAGATAATAAAGAAGAGTTTATATATACTAATATTGAATTTCATCCATTTTTATTTGAACAGTATAAAAATTGTCCATATAAGGAATTTGATTCTTTTGATGTTGCAGTAGATGAATATTTTTCCACGATGGAAGGTCAAAAACTAGATTTAAAAGCTTTGCAACAAGAACGGGAAGCTCTTAAAAAATTAGAAAATGTAAAAAAGGATCATGATCAAAGGTTAATGAATTTAGAAAAAACTCAAGAATTAGATAAACAGAAAGCAGAACTAATTTCTAGGAACCAAGTTTTGGTAGATAATGCCATATTAGCTATACAAAGTGCTCTTGCAAACCAAATGGCTTGGCCTGATATAAAAATGCTATTGAAAGAAGCAGAGAGTAGAGGAGATCCTGTTGCATCTGCAATTAAATTATTAAAATTAGAAGTAAATCATATTTCTTTATTGTTACACGATCCTTATCAAGAGAGTGATGAGGAGTCAGAATTAAAGCCTATGTTAATTGACATTGATCTAGCACATACAGCTTTTGGGAATGCTAGAAAGTATTACACTCAAAAAAGATCGGCAGCTAAAAAGCAACAAAAAACAATAGAATCGCAAGATAAGGCTTTAAAATCGGCAGAGAAAAAGACAAAACAAACATTGAAAGAAGTACAAGCAATTCACAGCATTAATAAACTAAGAAAAATATATTGGTTTGAAAAATTTTATTGGTTTATTAGTTCTGAGAATTACCTTGGTAAGTTGTTAAATAGTAATAATACTCTGTGGTAATAGTCAGTAATTTTAGTTAGTAACTATAGTTGTAATTTTGTAACTATAGTTATTGGTGGAAGGGATCAACAGCAAAATGAATTGATAGTAAAGAGATACCTCAAGTCTGGAGATATATATGTTCATGCGGATTTAACTGGTGCTAGTTCTATAGTTATTAAGAATCCGAATAATGGCCCAGTACCTCCAAAAACTTTAGCTGAAGCAGGCACAATGGCTGTTGCCTACAGGTATACAAATACTTATACCTTAATACAAAAACACTTTTACTACAAAAACATTATAATTGTGATATTAGTATTGCGTGGGATGCTAAAATAGTAGCAGGAGCATGGTGGGTAAATAACGATCAAGTATCTAAAACGGCTCCAGCTGGTGAATATCTCACTACTGGATCTTTCATGATTCGGGGAAAAAAGAATTATCTACCACCTTGTCAATTAGTCATGGGATTAGGATTTTTATTTCGTTTAGAAGAAAGCTCAATTGAAAGACACAAAAACGAAAGGAAGGTCAAAATCGTTGATGATGAAAGTGAGCACACAGGTTCTCTTATTGAAGAAGATAGAGAAATCGAATTAATAGAGGATTCTGAAGAAGGTAAAATATTATGTAATACAATTGTATAAGGTATACAGTAATACTTTATATATAAATGCATAATGAAATAAATTTCACCATTATTAATTCATATTTTGTACTTTTAAATTAAATTAAATAGATGAACAGCTTGAAAATAAGAATAACTTAAATCCTATTCGAGAAGAATCTAAAGCAGAGTTAATTATGGAAGAAGATAAAGTTAATCAAGACGTTAGTGATGAAGAAAATAATTTATCTCAGTTTCCTGACACACAAATTAGAATTGATGTTTCTGGTTCAAAGTAAGTTTTATGATTTATACGTTGCAATTTAACTACATTATTTATATAAATAATATATTGAAATAATTATAGAGTAAAATTACATATTGACAATAATCAATCAAGAGTACCAACACCAAAAGACGATTTAGATGTAATTTACTTAGGTGATGATAAACCCATAATAATAAATGCTGCAAATAAACAAAAAAGTACTGAAGTAAAACAGAAACCTCTTCCTAAAAAAGAAAATAAAGAAAAAACTGAGATAGAACTTAAAAAAAATAATCAGGTTGTACTAAAACGAGGACAAAAAGGAAGATTAAAAAAAATGAAAGAAAAATATAAAGATCAAGACGAAGAAGATAGAAGATTATCTATGCAAGTTCTTCAAGTAAGTATTGTCTTTTAAAGATGAATGACATTTATATTACTAAAAAAAATAGTTTATCTAAAAAAATGAAAGAAAAATATAAAGATCAAGACGAAGAAGATAGAAGATTATCTATGCAAGTTCTTCAAGTAAGTATTGTCTTTTAAAGATGAATGACATTTATATTACTAAAAAAAATAGTTTATCATAATAATATAATAATTCTTAGTCAGCAGGTGCCGCAAGAGAAGATAAAAAGAAAAATAAAAATAAAGATCCATCTGGACCAAAGCAACAAATAAAAAAGAAAAATACGACAAAACCAACTTCATCACTTAATAATATAATAATTCTTAGTCAGCAGGTGCCGCAAGAGAAGATAAAAAGAAAAATAAAAATAAAGATCCATCTGGACCAAAGCAACAAATAAAAAAGAAAAATACGACAAAACCAACTTCATCACTACCAAAAAATACTCAAATTGTAGAAAATATTGAGGAAGATACAGGTCCAGGGCCTGAAGTAGATATGTTAGATCAATTAACAGGAAAACCTGTTGCAGAAGATGAATTACTATTTGCTGTCCCGGTGATAGCGCCCTATAGTACTGTATTGAATTATAAGTAAGTTAAATCATTTGTCTTTATACAATATGATATTAAAATTTTTATCTATTATATCTAATTTTTTTTAGATTTAAAGTAAAACTAACGCCAGGTACAGGTAGAAGAGGAAAAGCAGCTAAAACTGCTATGGCTGTATTTATGAAAGATAAAGAAATCACTTCAAGAGAGAAAGACTTATTAAAAGCTGTGAAAGAGGAAACAATAGCTAGAAATATTCCTGGAAAAGTCAAAATAAGTGCACCGCAGTATAGAAGCTTAAAAAATAAGTAATGAATTAAAAAAAGTAACAATCTTAAACATTGTTAATGACAAACACGTATTTGTATGTATATAGAATAATTTACTTGTACAGAAATTATGTATCAATAAAATTTTTTAAATAATACTTCGTTTGTTGTAAAAATCTGAATATCATATCATTTTAAACGACTTATGAAGTGTTCTTTATTCTTACATAAGTATACCAGATTAATACTATTAGCACATTTTACATATTTTATACAATTCTTTATCATGCGGTTATATCAAAATATTATATATTGATTTCTCTGAGTAATACAAATTGATACAATACCTTATACAAATTATAAAATGCACTTGCAAATAGTACTCCTTTTGCATAATTAACATATCAAGTAGTTTCACAAATTTTGCTATAAATACAGTAATGTACATATTCATCTAAACCAGATCTCTAATGCGTATAAACGCATTTGAAACGCATACATTTATCTCACACTTTGTTAATTATGTACTAAATATATCTTCATCAGAAGCACTTTCATGGATTATTACATTTTCCGATATAATTTTTTTACCTTTAGGCGTTGTATTTCGAATATTGATGGGCCGTGATTTAGTACCTTTTGATATAATCTACGCAAACAATATATATAATAATAATGGTGGTGAATTAAAAACGAATGAAGTGATAGTAAATTTTTACCTTTAGGCGTTGTATTTCGAATATTGATGGGCCGTGATTTAGTACCTTTTGATATAATCTACGCAAACAATATATATAATAATAATGGTGGTGAATTAAAAACGAATGAAGTGATAGTAAATTAAAAAAATGCATACGTTACCTCTGGTTCAGAATCTGATTCACTGATGCGATTTTTATTAATTCTTTTCTTAGTTTTAATTGGACTCTTTCTAGTTGGGCTTTTTTCATCATATTTATTTACAGAATTGGCAACCTTTTTTGATTTTTTGACTATTTTTATATCATATTCTTCATCAGATTCAATTTCATTTAATGCTAATTTAATATCGTTTACACCACCGCGTTTTTTGTCTATTACAACTCCTACAGTACTATCATCAAGGCTACTTATAGGAGTTAAATTTTTTATAGATTTTATGCGAGGACTTTTCCTACTTCTAATGCTAATTTAATATCGTTTACACCACCGCGTTTTTTGTCTATTACAACTCCTACAGTACTATCATCAAGGCTACTTATAGGAGTTAAATTTTTTATAGATTTTATGCGAGGACTTTTCCTACTTCTTTCAGTTATCTTTTTTACTTTTTGTGAGCTAGATTTTGGAATTATTTCCTTATGAGAATTAACATCACTTTTAAATTCCAACTTTCCATCTGGTTTATGCGATAATTGTTTTAATCCTTCTATTAATATCTTTTTAAATTTTTCATAGTCTGGTGTTTCATTAAACTTTATACTTGCCAGTAAAGTCATATATTTAAGTATGGTATTTGGAACTGGCCCATGAAAAGACTTATTTAAAAATTCTGGAATATTATCAAATGCTTCTTCTTTTTTCTTTTGTACAGCAACTGGATCTGATAAGTTTTTTTCCCATAAAAGTGAACCACACAACCATTGAATCATATTATAGCCCAAAATTTCGAAATCACCACGCATCGTTGGCACTAAAATATAAAAATATGTTAATAAAATTATATTACTTAATACATTAAATTTTACAGAATGACTATAATTACTATAATTACCTCCCATATGAGCATCTCTACTAGTATATTCAATGGTTCCATTATGTGCTTTCTTTGGGTCTAATTTATATTCATTTTTTGTGGTATAATGAGAAGCCAATCCAAAATCTACTAGATAAACTTGATTTTGAGATTTTAGATCTAATAATAAATTTGATCCTTTTATATCCGCATGCACATATGTTTTATAATGAATATATTCTAATACATTTATCTAAAAATTTTTAGATATAATGTAGAATGTAATAGTTCATTTAAAAAATAATTGTTACAATGCTTAAATGTATTAATAAACTAGTGAATTAAACTGTTTTTTGGATTGCCTCTTACTGTTTGTAAAGCTACTTTGTATACTGTGTGTTCTGGAAATCTTCTATTATTTGCTTCAAATAATTTCCATAAATCTGTGCCATACCGATCCATTACTACAAATCGGTATTTTACTTTCTTATATTCATGACTACCAGAACCAATGTATCGAGGCATACCAAGTGATGTCAATTTCTTTTTGTTTTTCCAACTATCAACTAAAATCAATCACATATTTTTTTCTTTTTCTGTACCAGTTTCTTATGAAATATAAAGTAAGATCAAACAAATAAATCTACATATAAAAATAATTTATATTTAAACATTAAAATTGAATTATTATCAACTAAAATCAATCACATATTTTTTTCTTTTTCTGTACCAGTTTCTTATGAAATATAAAGTAAGATCAAACAAATAAATCTACATATAAAAATAATTTATATTTAAACATTAAAATTGAATTAGTTTAATTAACCATTAAAATTTAACTAACTTACTTTCACTTGATTTGGCATTTCTCATATAAAAATGCATTTCTACAAATAACGGTCCATTTCCATGTGGCTCCTACAATTTTGAAAATGTAAAGATTAGAAAATTCACATATGTTACAAGGAAAATTCACATTTCTAAAAATAGTTAGGAATCACTTACAATTTTAATTACGTTGATATATTCCTTTGGAGTNAAAAGACGGTGAATATTACTAAAATTAAATTCAACAATTTTGAAAGGTCATTTTATGCAATCTACCAAAAATGATCATCTAAATTAGAATACATCTCTGGTTATTATTTGCTGTACTATAATTTTACTTTTCTTCTCCTTTTTATAATATATGTCACTTATTTTAGAGAAAATGAACGATTTTCTGTGTTAATTATTATCTATCTATTTGGAATTATTTAATCAATAATTGTTTTATTATGTTTAAATATATTTTGTTCAATTAAGAAGTAGTAAGTTTTTACTATTAGCTATTTATAAATTATCAAATATAAATTCTACTCACTTATTATCTATTTGGAATTATTTAATCAATAATTGTTTTATTATGTTTAAATATATTTTGTTCAATTAAGAAGTAGTAAGTTTTTACTATTAGCTATTTATAAATTATCAAATATAAATTCTACTCACTTACTATTATGCAAGTAAAAATAATCTGTAACAAAATTCCAGGGCACTACATACGCAATAACGACACAGAAAATAATTTACATTTCATTGCAACAAACGTGGTTGGTAATTTGGAGAGAATCACTAGTTTTCCATTCACTACGTAACTAGTCATTTCATCATAAATATGCTTTCTGAAACGTGTATATTACAATTTACATTTAATTTCACATTATTCAATTATTTTCAGCAATGTGCACCTCGAGTGGCAAAGGTGTCAACACCAGAAAAAGAGAAGCATGCCTACGTTTCTGATCAACGTGCAGACACAACACCAGTCATTATTAGTAATAACGCTGAAGGCGAGAAGATATCGGACTTCAGTGACTCGTTACAACAACGCAACGAAGACGCTGGTGAAGAAGCAGAACGTATCTCCTTGATAAATTTGGATGGCGGATCAAAGCGTGGAACGAGTAGGAAACAACACTGGAAATCCCAAAGTATGGGTGACAGTGTGCAACAGACAGCAAATTCTCTCCAAACAAGCAACACCGTTTCTCAAGAAGAGGACTCTCAGGACCAGCCGACGTTTTCAGCGAATCGAGAGCTTTGGCAGAGACGAGCAACGTCGCAAACGCAATTGAATCCACCTGCGCCTCCTAACCATAATAAGATTTTCCGTACCTCCCAAGAATTCCGTGAGATGCGTCAGAAACATACACCGGATTTGGTAATGGATCTGCCTTTGTCGGCACAGGATGCAAGTAAGAAGTCTGCTTCGTCGAGCAGCCTAAGCAGCTCTGATGAAGAGACTCCTACTCAACCAACTCGTGCTGAAGCAGCTACGTCGCCAACAGGTGGCCCCGAGTCCCCTGACATGAGCACGGCTGCAGAACGATTTGCTAAACAAAACCAATGCACTCTGAAGAAAAACACCAAGTCGAATACCGAGGCGTCAAAGTTGAAGCGTATGGAAACCGAGCATGACCCCGAACAAGAGTCGGAAGAGATTGTCAGGTCGACGAGTTCCAATCAGATATCGGATTCAATGCCTCTAAGATCACCTCTTCCACCACGTTCGACACCCAAAATAATAGCGAAATTTGCAGACATGCATCTGACAGGCGGCAGCCAGGTGTCCTCGTTCAAACCACAGATAAAAGTGAAGCCGACGATTCTGAAAAAACCGGTGTTGCCATTCCCACATCCGCATATGAGTCCCGAGCTCGCGAGGAAAATCGAGAAGCAAGCGCAGAGCGCCGAACAAACCAATTAATTGCTACCCAGGGTATTACAGAGAAATTTTTAGCAGCGAGAGAATATTTATTTTCAGCAATTCACGCGTGTTTGAACAAAGTTTTCAGACGCGTACATTTGCCATTGACTTTTCCATTGACCAGTTACTCCGCCCAAATCGCAAGGATATAAAGTGTGTTAGTTATTGTACCCTCAAAAAAAAAAAAAAAAAAAAGAAGAAAGGAAACTTGTTAGTTATTGTACCCTCAAAAAAAAAAAAAAGAAAAAGAAGAAAGGAAAGCCGGACAGCATCGTTCCTTAATATGAAACGGAACACGAAAATTTAGTTTGAACCAGTGAACGTTGCGTATGGAAGGTCTGATGCTGTCCTCGGGCCGAGTTTATTTTTTCTACGACTATTTTCCATTTTCGCATAATTTTTTTACCAAATGACCCGCGAAACGATGTTTCTAGTCATCGAACGACGATTGAGAAACGATGCGAGAAATGTGTGAGCGAGAAAATACATCGAAAAAGAAAAAAAAAAACACAAAAAAAATATATATATATATAATTTCGAGATTAAGTAAAATTTTCGTCGAGGCAAACAGCGAGAGAATGGGAGCGAGAGAGTGCGAACGAGAGAGCGAGAGGAGGAAGAAAACAATGATTTTGTACGTTGGACGATTTGTAATTTATTGCAAGGACTATTTCTTCTCAACGTGTTGTCAGTATAATGTTTGCAACAAACGTGTTTGATGTTCCTTTAAAAAAAAAAAAAAAAAGTGCACGCGAATAAGTATAAGTTTTAAACAAAGCAAAAAAAAAAAAAGTCGAAGCCTTTTTTAGGAATTTGTTTTTTAAGGAGAATGAGTGAGATGATCTCGAGATTCCAATCCCGAGTTATTATTATTATTACTATTATTATTATCATTAAACATTATTAACATGTCTTACGGACGTCTTTAATAAGAATTATACGACAATGATGTTCGATATATTTGAAAATAATAAGTGTACAATAATGCACGAGTATTTAAACGATTCGACGTCAGNTGAAACACCTTAACGTATTCATGCCCTTCCACCCTGTAACCAATTTAAATAAATAAAAAAAAAAAAAGAAAAAAAGGAAAAATCGAAAAAAAATCATTGTACTCGTTTATCGAAATAATATACATACAGTATGCCTGGTACTACGTGCAAGCATTCTACGAATTATACTTTGAGTGGAAAACCAATCTGGGATGCGCTATAAATGATCGCGATCCACGAAGTAATGAGTGATGAAAATTCAATTAAGATTGACTAATATAATACTCTTTATAGTTATTGATCAAATATTAGTACGAAATATTATCACATTATACCCACCGCAATAAGAAAAATACCAAAGTCAATGGATTATTATACTCCCCTTCCCCCATTTTTCCGATTGTATCATATTTATTGAACAAACAAAAGGCTACGATTTGGATTTTTTTAACAGTCATTCGTTTTATATATATATATATATATATAGATGTATATGATATGTATATGTATGTATGTATATATATATACATATATGTATGTGTATATATATATATATATATAGTTCTCGCACAGTGAGAGTTGCGCTTTTATAATCGTTTTCTTTTCTGTAATTGTTCTCACGTTGAATTGTTATTAGCTCCATAAGGATTCAATGTAATTTAACGTGTAATTTAATATTGTTACGTATTTATGTCGATTCTCTCCATCGTACAGATACGGAAGCCTAATTTGAACTATTTTTCCGTGGTTATTGATATTAACTTCAATAAAGAAACTTGCAGGCTGTATTGACCTTTTCTACAACAAAACCTGATCATATTCCCAAGTTTAAAAAGTTTGTGTGTCGATTTTGTACGTGTTGGTGGTAAGTAAATCTGTAGTTTCTTGTTTCTTTCATTAGAGTAGAAATTTTAGATTTATAATTATAATATAGATAACGTTGAATTACAATTACATTTATTAAAACAAAATTTGTGTGACACTGAAAATAAACTCGATGTGTCCATATAATTTCAATGACGATGAAATAAATAATAAACAAATAATATGATCGATATTCTTTTTAGTCGTATTAAAAAGCATAGTTTTTTTCATTACGGTTAATATACGATTGTGAATATACGTTTACTACGTTTATAAAGCGTTATTTTTCAAATTATTGTTTTCATCAATAAGACCAATGATCATCGAAGACTGACGTGAGATAAAAATATTTATAAAATGAAATAATGAAATATATAGGAATACAGGAACAAAATCAGTCGTTTTTTTCGGCAGATATTTTACAAATTTGCAAATTGAGTACGATAGCTTAAATAAATGTTCGTATGAATTTTTCTTCACTAAATGCGAAATACTATATTTCGGAATAAACGCGCGAAATTCAAATCGTAGTTTTATGCCTAATTCGAATATATAGATAAACACAACTGATAAATCAGCTGATGTCAGCTGTTGTTCATNTTTTTTTTTTTATATATATATATATATATATATATATATATATATATATATATATATATATATATTGGCACCTGTAACGGTAAAACGGTAGAAATACCATTATGTTCCATACTTATGTATGTTTATTAATTTTGAAACAATTCCTCGGCAAATCGTGTTTTGAGTATTAATATTTACATTGATGTGCTTTTGTCAAATTCAATTGTTTCATTTTTGATATTATGGATGCCTCGGTTTTCGAAAGAAAAATGTGGTCAGTTTCTGATAATTACCACAGCTTATTATATTGTTTGCAAATTGAGAAATCGAGGGAGCCATTGAAAATACAATGTTAATCGTTATGTTTCACACTTTGAAAATAACGTATTGACTGGTCAAATGAATACCATCTTTAACCAGATCCTATGAATAAATTCGTTTGTGTCACTTAAAATTTATTCCAGTTCGATAATTTCAATGGTAGTAAATAAAGATTTTCAGACATGGAAATTGGTGAAATAACGAAAGAAATTTTTGGACCAGATGTGTTCTTAGAATCTACTGATGAAAGATCTAGCAAGAAAAGTAAACAATCTTCAAGGTATTTTTATTACTTGACCTTTTATTTCTGCGCTAATCTAACTACGCATATTAATTTTTTAAGTATATTAATATTTTAAGTATATTAATATTTTAGGGTAGCTCATACTTTAGAAACAATAAATAAGTACATTGACAATGCTCTTTCAAAAGATGCGCCAGAAATAAATGTGAAAGATGATAGAATTGGCAGAATTGGACAAAATACTGTCAAATTTGATGTAACATCACGAACAGGATATTTTTCAATCTCTTTTGATAAACTCAGTATTAATAGCCGAAGTAATTTTAGCACGATAAGAGCAAATACAGCTGTATATCAAGGAAAGTGGATGTATGAAATTCAACTTGGATCCAAAGGTCTTATGCAAATTGGTTGGAGTACAATTTACTGTAAATTTAGTCTAGAATCCGGAGTTGGTGCGTTGGTATTTCTGATAATATATTTTAAGAATTTAATTCTATTTGATAAAACGTGGTTTTATTAGGGGATACTTTTCATTCATATGCTTATGATGGAGACCGCATTAAAAAATGGAATATATCTTCGTGTACATATGGAGAAGCATGGCAAACAGGAGATATTATTGGATGTGCATTAGATTTAGATAATGGAAATGTTAATTTTTATAGAAATGGCAAACATCTTGGACAAGCTTTTGAGAATATATCAAGGGGCTCTGGTTTTGCATACTTTCCAACAATAAGCCTTGCATTAACAGAAGTTTTAAGAGCCAATTTTGGATCTACACCAATGCGCTATCCTTTAGAAGGATATGAACCATTACAAGCAATTCCAAAACGAAAAATACATGAAGGTGTACTTTTGTTCAAATGGTTTTTGAAAATAGTAGAACAGATAAATGCAAGACAAAATGTGAACAAAGAGAATATAAGCAAAGAAAAGCTAGATGATGATAGTATAAAAGTACAGACCTATTTAATGTGTCTTTCAAGTTGTATTATAAAACGTATAGGACCTTTAATTTCAATACCGTATATTACAGAATATATTGTAATTCCTTTCATACGACATCTTTCTGAATCACAAACTTCTTCATTGTTAACTTGTTTAGATCTGTTATGGTTATTTCTTGAAGAGTATGAACTCAAAATATGTTTAGAAAATATCGTTGTTTTTTTACTGTCTACAGTCAGACATGTATCTTATTTAGTTGAATATTTTAATCAATATAAAAGCTTGCTTCTTCTAACAAAAATTTGTCAACATACCATAACGCGTCAGTATTTATTACAACATGTGTTCTTTGATCAAATAAGATTTCCAAATTTCATGATTATTAAACCACCAGACAAGAAAGGACTGATTGAAATAATTAGTGATGTATGGTGGGAAACAAATCCTGTAGATTTAACGGTTGAAGCTAATAAAGAAAATTATTTTGAAGCATGTCAACAAATTAAAATTATAACTTCCGGTACAATAAATTTCAAGTATTTTATTGTCTAATTTTCTATATTTTTGTACTTATAATCTATATTTTATAGAACTAGAAGCATTACAAGTACAATTTTTAATAACTATTCTTGATAATTCTGATGGTGATGAAACAAAACCAACTTCAAGAACTTTATTTTTAAAAAAATTTAAGCATTATATACCTGTGAACAATGTAAGTAGAGGACTTTTGAATTTCCAATAATTACACTATTTTTTGTAGCATTTTGTTTTTGGTCAGTATTTCTATAGATGATAATCAATAATTTCAGAATCCGGCACCGATTTCTCTTTGTTTTATTTATCGACTTATGGTCGCATTAAAAACTTTATGGGCTGCCGAGGTTGAAACATCACCTGTTTATGTGCCTTGCAGGTAAGCTTTATGTAATAATACATCTTTAATATCTAATAACATCTTTTTATATATTGAAATGAGCAGGATATTTTATGATGGGTCGATCGACTACTCCAGAGTCGAAAGACTGGGTGGATTAGCGTCTCATTTGAATAAGATGTATAAAGAGGAACTAACACAATTGTTAGGGCATGAACCTATAGAACAAACAGATAATTCACATAGAATGGCACTCGTTCGAGTAATTAACATGAATTCAGGTCAAGGAAGATCGATGATGCTTAATGCAGTACCATTACCCAACAACACTATAGATTCAACTACATCTTTACTTCAATTATTTGATGGCATTATCTCATTTTACGATATAGTAGTAAAGAAGTCATTGGCGAAAGCGGCCCAATTTAGAAATAACATGTTAGAATATATTTCTGTTAGTCAAGATTTAAAGAGACAACTAGAAGAAATTAAAAGAAAGGGGAACTCTCCATCAATTGAACAAGAATTACTGAGATTAATCAATATTTTCAATGCTAAGTTGATAGACCAGGGAAGATATATGGCATGGATTCGTGCTACTATTTATTCAGAAGAGAAACAATCACAACTGGCATGGCTTCTAAAAATGGTCACGTCGACTTTAACGAATGCCAGCTTAGAAGGAAACATGTTTAGTTTTGTTCCAGAATTTTATTTGCAGACATTAGCTGAGTTGTGCGTCAGTTTGCGAAATTACATACATCCAACGACACGTATTGATAAAATTCCAGATTATCAACAAATATTTTTGAACATAGCTACATTTCTTTGCTATCATTTCATGGATTCCCGCATAGTAAACGTAGAGTCTAAGAACACGTTACTTTTAATGTTAGCTGGATTCGTATTTAATCCATTTACATTAGAAGCTATGGAAAATGTGCCGGAAGAAGGTCGAGTAAAGCTTATTACAAACTTAGTGAAATCATATGGAAATAGAGTATGGGCCGAGTCAAATTGGATTTTAGTCAGATTTTGGCAAGGTAATGGCTTTGCCTTTCGATATGAAAGAAGCCCACACCTTTTGAAAAAAATTGGACTAAAATCACTTCAACAAGAAACAATTTCTCAACCTAGAAGTACGTAATTTTTGTTTTCAATAAATGCCTTAAAAATTGAATGATCAGCAAGCTTACTGCTTTCCGTTCTTTAGAACCATGTCCATCCACTATATACCAAGGCCATTTAAGGGATACATTGAACAATCGTCAAGATACAACAACGTTCTTAAATTATTTAATGAATCTACTGAACTGGAGTTTCTCCGAGTTTATTGGAATGGTTCAAGAAATTTATAATATTTCATCAAGGCCAGAAAAATTTCGCATGGAACCTAAACAGTTAAAAGTTTGCGTCACATGTTTCGATTTAACGATTTCGCTGTTGAGAGTTTTGGAAATGACCATTACGTTGGTTCCTAATATCTTCGATAATTCACCACAGTGTTTCAGAGAAAATCTGTTGTTTAGATTGTGCCAAGTACATGTTGTTAATATTTTCGTATTTTATTTAATATACAATTATCATTACATTTCTTTCTTTTTTTTTTTCAGTTACTTTGTCAAGTTTTAAATAGAATCAGCTCATATACTAGTTGTTTTCTACATGTCATATTATTGGAAATACCAGATTTAGATTCAGTGGATCACTTTCCAATACTAGCTGCAGTTACAGGTGTTTTGTTGGCATTACTCAATGAAGATATGACCAATTATAAACGTAAGTATTTTTAATTATGGCATGAAGAAGATGTAATCGGGAATTCAATATAAGAAAAATATGAATTTTATTAGTGAAAACAGCGACAGAAGTACCAAAGATTACTCAAACCTTATTATTAGAATCGAATTTTCAAATGAGCACTCTGTATTTTACATTAGGAGATTTAAAAGATGAAGAGAAGCATGAAAAAATACGGTTTTCCTTTTTAGATTGTAAGTACAAGACAAATACATAACGTAATATATAAAATATTAGCACATAAATTTTTCCTATGTGTTTGACTTTTGTAGATACAAATGACGTAACAGAAGAAGAAATTAAAAAAGTGAAAGATATGATTGAATACTTGGATGAGTGTCTTACCATTTTACCAAACTCAAAAATTTCGAGCGACAATGCTGATATTTGCACTATATGTTATGCGCAACCTATAACAGTAACTTTTAAACCTTGCAATCATCAAACGTGTCGTATTTGTATCGAGAGACATCTCTTAAACAGCAGATCATGCTTTTTCTGTAAAATAGCAATCGTAAAAGTCATAGATTCTTCTGATAACGTGATAAACGAATTTAGTGACTCGGATGAAAATATGTCTTCGAATACCGTGTGAAATCGTATTAGTGCCATAACATAATCGTGAGAAAAATTATAAAAATAAATTTCTTGTAAAGACTACGATAAATCTTGAAAAAAAGTAAACAAATTGTATAAAATGTTGCGTAAAATTTTATTTATTTAATATTATTTTTATTACTCTATTTTAAAAAGTTTATAAATGCAGTACAAAAATAAAAGATTATAAATTTTAGTCTTTATACAGATTTCCTATCATACTATAACAAACGAAATATTAAATTTGTATATGCATCAGTCTTTGTCAATTTCCTATTACAATTAAAAGACTGTATTAGAATATGTTAAAATATTTATCTAAATCACAACAGCTGTAAATCACAGGATATAATGAGCGAGTTATTCATATTCTTTTGTTTATCGATAATTTACGGGAAATTTTCTTATGTTCTAAAAATTTCTTTTTTCATAACATTCAAATTAATATTAAGTACATAAATTTTCTTTCAATTGTTTAAAACCAGTTATTAATGAAGTTTTGTTAGACTTTATACTTAAATCTTCTATTGCTTCTACAAATACAACACCAGATATAAATGCACCAAGTGCAGTGATAAAAATTGCAAACAAAACCAGTAGTCGATCTTTGTTTAAATGTAGTTCTGAATCTTTCAAAAGTGTACACTGGAATAGACATATGCCTGGAAAGATAAAAATGAAAGCTGCCGACAGTGCTCCCAGCAGATTAATAACTGGCGAAATATCTGGTACCAGTACCGCAATTATTAAAGATAGTATGTACCAGATCAATGTAACAAAAACTCTAAATTTAATACAATTATTGTCCATTCCTAAAAGACTTAGAAAAGCATCACGACCACAATATAAGACAATCGGATATGTAGTAAAATTTTTTATGGCTATGAAGATAATGCCCAAAGCAAGAGTTATGCTTTTCTCTGTATAGCCTTGAAGAATATCACTGGGCACTTTTCCAGCACCGAATGTCGCATATCCAAAAATACCAACTATTGTATAAGCAGTAAAACAAATAATCATGCTTACTATGGCACATAATGTAAATTTTTTAAGTTTACGTTCTTTCATACAAGCGTACATTGGTATTGCTGTCATGTGACTCTGTAAATAGCAAAATCATTTATAAAAGAAGGCGAAGAATTAAAAACTGACAATATTGATGAAAACTAACAATATTGAAGTACCTGATACGCAAAACAAATTATTGGAATTATTTGAAGTGCCTCGTATTCATTATCTGGCCATATCTTCATGGAATTAATGGGTGGTTTAGTATTTGTAAAATATTTATAGACTATCAACATTATAACGTACAAAATAGTTACACAACCAATGGAACTGGCATAACTGAGAACATCCAATTTTTTAAAAAAACACAGAGGAAGTATAAATAAACTACACGTTACAGTTGTAACAAATGTTCTAGACATGTACCTGGAATAATAAGATTAATAGAATAACAATAATAATAATAGAAATATATTTTCCCAATGTATACTCTTATTTACCATGTATGACAATAATCAAGTCCATAGTATGTTGCCAGAACTCTATCAAACTGATCGCCAACAACTATCAAAAATGTTAAGCAACATCCAAAGCTATATATTATGATACAAAGGGCACACAGGAAAAGTGACTTTTGCCCATAAAAATTAGCAAACATATCTTGCATAGTAGAGCTATTTGCAGCATCACTGCAATTGGCCAGAATTACAAGTGCAGCAGTAATGAAAATCAATGCTATAAACTGCACAGTAATAGAAGTGAACAATCCCCCAGCTTTATCAAATGCTTGAGGAAAATTTAAAAGACCAGCTCCTAAAGTGGCATTCACAATTAAAAAGATTGTACTTAATACACTGGTTCCTGCAAATATCACAAATAAATCAGAATGAATTATGCAATACACATACAATTTTCACATTTTATTCAATTTATTATCAGACGTTTTTGAATAAATGACAACAGCAAAAAAAATTAAAAATTAAATTAAAAATTGAAAGAATGAATTGTTGATATTTATTTGCAATCATATTCATTGGATCAACATCAGACATGACTACAGAACAGTAAACAAAGTACCTGATTGAGTGTTTTGAGAATTGTGAACAGATGAAGGGCTTGGTGCAGTGCATAATAACATATCATTGCTAATGAGCTGTTCCGTGTCCCCCGTTAAACAATTCATGCTGATGATCACAGTCTAAACGATTACTTCTGACTAAAAATCTGTTCAGATTTATGGATCTAGGACAATGCATTTGTTCGAATAAAAAGAGAGTTTATCTATATTTATGATTTAAGATTTAGACCAAAGGTCATTGCAAAATAAAATTATGGAGAGTTCGTTATTTCAATCTATGGACACTGTTATTCTAAGAAATATATTGTATGCAAATTGTAAATAAGTCAGTTGCGTCACTAACTACAGACAAAATAGACCTTATAGAGGCTCCCTTATCTTTTTCGTATCACATATGATATACGACGTTACCTATCTATATTCAGTAAAATAAAAATTCGCATTCAAATTAAATTCTCTAAAATTACAATTTTTGAATGTGTAGCTTGCAAACAATTAGATATTACATATTTGAGGGGAAAAGAGTTCAGCTTCGATCTGTTAACCAGAATATCTCTAATTCTTTATAATGAATTTCCTAGATGAAAAAAAGCAACAGGCTGAGGAAAAATAAACAAGCTAAGAATTTAATTTAATTCAGAAAGAAACAAAGGTTCGAAAATTAATCCTCTTAATTAGTTTTTTACAAATGAGAATTCAGTGAACCCTAAAATAGCGTCGCATAACGCTGAAACGCTGGAACTAATCATTATTGTTGTCCTTGTCGCACCGCGTATTTTTAAAAACGAGTTTAAATAGCGACGATATTGATTACAAATGAAGAAAGAAGAAAATAAAAAAGCAGAAAATGTATTGTATTCTTAGTTGTTAAGAATCAACTGAAGCAAACAATCGTCATAATTAAAATAAATTATTATAGCTTCTTGTTAAATTTCGTAATATTTTCATTTAAAGTAAATTTGAGCAAACCTCCATTCCGCCGGAAGATAGGTGTCGCTACACGCATGTAGCGACAGCTACACCAGCGACATCTGTTTCCCGACAATATCATTCAAGAGTTCATTTTGAATGAACTTTTGGCGCTAACTTGTCGCGCTTTAAAACTAGAAAATTAATGAAAAGCGATGTTGTTATGGAGACTTGTTAGGTAGTTGTCTAAGTGATAAAACAAGTTCGTGAATATATATATAAGAGTTGTTTAACAGAAGAAATACATTAGAATCAGAATTACATTAGAATTAGAATTATAATTAAAACTAGTATCAGATCATAAAGTATAAAAAGTAAATATTTTATTGTTGATTTAAAAGTTAAAAGTTTATAAATTTTATTGTTAATAGTATTAAATAATTTTTGTTAAATAAAATATTAATAATAACAAATCACATAGTTAATTTTGTAGTACGATGAATCGTTAATTTACCGACCATCGTACCTACACGCACACGTCTTGTCCTGCCATCTTCCAACACCAATTGAAACTAAAAAAATAAAATCGAAAAATCCGATAGATGACAGTATATGACTTATTTTACTAAATAGAATTCTAGACAGATCCGATAGATGGCAATATTTGAACTATCATCAGTAGACAAGAAGCATGATAGAAGCAGAAGCAAATGCGGTTGTGACAGTGAAGACAATAGAATGCGATAAATCACTATGCGGTGCTAGCATTTAGGATCTGTTACTGCACTAAACTTTTATTTGTAAAAAAGAAACTAATTAAGAAAATTTATTTCCAAACTTTTGCAATAATTTCTTCTAAATTAGATATCTCTCTATATATAAAATGCACGTATAAAGGTTCAGAAATTCTGTTCAATAGATCCAAATTCAAATATATAATGTTGAATTTCTTGCAAACTGCATTGAAAATTTGGATCTAAAACTATTCGTGAATATAATAAGATGATTCTACGTTCAATTGTATATCTTTATTTAATCAATTATTTGTTAACAATTGATTTGGTAGAAACATTTTTTGTCAATACATCTATAACAAAAGTATGGGAACAAAATCAATAACAATGTGGAAAAAAATTAGTCTTTATTATTAGTCTATTATGCGTATGTGGATGATTCGTGATATTAAAAATATTATATAATTATTATATAATTATCTTGGTAAATTTTGTTAATTATATACATGTGATATACATGTGATCATAAATAAATATCATTGAATATGTATATAATTATTTATATGTAAAATTTACAAAACTTTATACAGTTTAATCATTCACCTATATAATATAAGAAATAGTTCTGTAAAAAATTAAGAATTATCTAAGGTTCAGGAACACTTGTATATATTCTTACTCCATGCATATCTTTGATTTCTTCTTTAAGTGCCTGTAGAAATAATTACGATTTAGAAAAACAAAATCAATGATATATTAATATTTGTTTAATAATACGTCTTACATCATTAATTAATCGATGTTGCTTAATAGTGTTCAATCCTCTAAATTCCGGTGCAATAACATTTATCTCAAACATTGCACCACATCCTCCTGTAATAAATTTTAAACATTTCTTCAAGTTTAGGAAAATATGGGAAATAAAAGGAATATCTTCAATTACTTCATGAAACAAGATATTTCTAAATTAAAACAATGAATTACAAATTTCAAACGAATGAGATTAAATACTCGTTTCACATTTTTGTATCTTGCAAAATATTTGTAAATAGTCATTAAGAAAATTCTTCTTTAAGAAGCATGTATATCTCTATTACGCATTACATCACATTATCGCAACAAAAATGTATCACAATTTACACTCTTACAATAATTTTACCTGAGACATCATTAACTTCTATAACTTTGGCTTGAGGAAACTTGTTTCTGAGAATTGATATCATTTTTCGTTCAGCGTTTTTGCCAGCCAATACCCTGTTGGGACCATTCCATACCCTTGACAGAAGCTGCAAAACTTTCATTTTATTCATCTTACGCATTCTTCAGGGATTCGTATTATTTATTTCTTCTTTTAATGAGAAAGGAAATGTGGAAATAGGATGTTACGAGCTCCTTCAAAATGTGAATAATAAATATTTAGTGAGCTAATATTGGCATATTAAAAGAGAACCGCAGAGGCACTGTAAAGTCTCTCCATAGAACCCTGCACGAAGTTAAACGTGCAAATTGTATGAGAAATGTGTATTTGTACCTACCGAAATGTTACGAAAATTTGACATAAGTACACGACCGAACATAGTTATTATGATAGATCGCGTTCTCTTAAACCTCGTTTGTTTCTCTGTTTATAATTCAACGAGTGACAGCTTTTCGTTGAAAACAGTTAAATAAAATGTTAGTCGATTAGGAGCGCACAAGCATGTTACTCGATCAGCTGATTTTTGATTATAAAGCTACAACAGCGCCATCTACCTAATTTTAGAAAAAAAATAAAAACAGACGCGTTAGAAAAATGTATAAAAATTCATATTGCAAATGTTAAATAATAACTTTCGTATGAAATATTGCGAATCAAATATTAAATTAATAGCAATTGAAAATTATAATCTTAAACTAATGCATTTCATTTTACAAATGAATTATTTTATCTAACAAAAATTGAATCGTAGGAATAGTAGAAAATAAAAGACAAATTGCTAAAGTTAATTAGAATTAAATAAAGATTTATTATATTTTATATATATTTATACATAAGGTTGCGAGTTAGTTATATATATTCGTAAAATGAAAATACATATAAAAATAATGTTCATAGACAGATATTCCGTTCGTAATTACCAAAGCAAAGAATCTTTTAAATTTCTTATATTTCTTCAAAACGTATTATGAGAAATAAAATCAAATTACGCAGAATGATCTTTCAGTTCATAAATATGAATTTCGTGGAAAGTGAGGTTAGGTCTATTTATTGCCAACCAATCCATCTTTCGTAACTAAAATTATAAGCTATTTTTACTGGACGTTATATCACATTATTTACCGGCATTATTTACATCCGTGTATGCAAATAAACTATCAGTACTTGAAAAAGATATTATCTTGTTTGATTTCCAACGAGACAAGCAGATACATCGGAAGAGAAATGTCATTTTTTCTTTCAAAACGACTCACTATACGTACATTCGAGTATGTAACAAGAGCCGTGATTTGCGATGACGCAATCAATGTAACCTTTCCTACGATTTCATAATTTCTCCATTGAAAGAGAGTTTACGAAAGCGGTCGGCTAATAAATAACGCTTGTTTCGCGGATTAGGTCTAATGAATGATTTGCTAACTGCAACAAATGCGCACGTAAATATATATATATATATATATATATATATATATATATATATCGCAAGTGGAAATCGAGAACACGCGTGTATGCGCACGCACCATAAACTTGGCAGAGGATGACGTAGATTAACACGAACTCGAGTGTAACCTTGATCCGTACATTGCAGCCTCTCTCTCTTTCTCTCTCTCTCCCTTTACCTTGCGACCTCTGATCTTCGATCTTTGTCGAACTGAAGCGGCTCAGGAGCAACAGAAAAATTCACGTACATAGAACGAAAGACGTGTGTGTGTGTGTGTGTGTGTACAACGTGCTTTCTTTACCCAAAATTCTCATGCTTACTCTAAAACTGAGAGATACTATTGCGAAATAGAGAGTCGCTGTAAGGAGTGAAATTCATCATTTCACCTTACAGGCTTGTACACAAGGTTTCGCGAGGGGCGCAGGGGAAGCACCGTGGAACAAGGAAGTGGCAAAGATATTATCGATTCGCCAGAGCTCACGAGTTAACGGTTTGTTTACACGAGCGTGGGGGAAAGTGCGCATGCGCGGCAGAACCAAAACAATAATAAGAGAGTAGAAGGTTTGTGGCTAACGGACGAGCGGTCGCTCGCTTTCGGTCTGCCGCAACGTTTTGCCGTGCCCTTTTAATTCGTACAGCTACGAGCCATTAGAAGTCATAAACTATCTGCACGAGAACAATTACTTTGTCAGTCATTAGAAATACAAACACGATCGTCAGTGGATTCCTCGTTCTCGAACTGTGCATGCTGTGCGTGAGAGCCGGAGCCAGACTTGCGTCAAAACGTGTATTATTGTGCAACGTGTGCTCGAAGCGAGATGTAACACAATCGTGAACGACACAATGTTGATGTTGAAATTACGTTGATATTACGATCGAGTTAAGAAAAAAACAGAGAGAGAGAGAGAGAGAGAGAGAGAATATCTTTGTGTATATTCAACGTTGAAACAAATTTAAAGTCGCGTGCGTGTGAGGTGAGCGTTGTATGTGTTTAGCCGAGTATATTCTGTGTATTGTACGTGTGCGGTGAGAATGTATTCATTCAATTCTTTGAAGTAAAGCACGAGCAAAACTTGATGATTCGTTCAATATTCGAGAAAAGGAAAGGCTTGAAGAGAGGGGACAGGATAGAGGTGGTGCGTATTTACACAGTGAATCACGCGTTCCATGCGATTACGAGACGCGACTGCTAGTTTAGGCCATCTATGTTTACATGACTGTCTCTAAATATGTTCGTAAACACCGAATGCACGTCGAATTAGGAGCAACGAGGTATATACCGAATCATATCGAATTAATTTTGGCTGCATAGTCGGTTAAAGACAAATCTGTTTTGCTCTTTCAACAAATTTGCAATAAATTAACAGTAATCTTAAGAGAAGAATAAAGATACAGTTGAAACATTCTCTTCTTTTCTTTTCTTTTTTTTTTTTGGCGTGCTAGTGCGTGCAGCGTGTAGAACGTTTTCCGTGTACACATCTGCCAGAAGAAAGGAATAAAAGAGAGAAGGAGAAAGGAAAAAAGAAAGAGAGAGAACAATAACACGTTGGCCGAGAGCGCGGCTTTATTGTAGATGCTGCTCGCCCGTATCGCATACGTGGAGGTGTAAACACAGCATTCGTGCCATTGTCCTTTTGTTCTCATAACCGGTGAATCGGGGGAAAGTGACTTAGCCATGCCGAGCGCCGAAGAGACAACCTACTTGATCGAAGTAGTGCCCAACACGACCCAGGACTTCCTCTCTAGCGACGTCGATCTTCTTGTTTCGCAGATCAAAGAAAATCTTCGACTGTCCAGCTTGAAAGCCAAGTCCAGCATCAGTCAGAAAAGTCGACCGTCACCGTATCAAATACCTTCGAGGTCCTGGGCAGATCCTAACAACTGCGATGTATGCGGCACGAAAAACACCGGTGGCCACGATCATCGTCATCACTTTGGTCATCACCATCACCATCACCATCACCACCACCATCACCATCACCATCATCATCATCATCATCATCACAAAAGGCCAACCACGAGGGATGACGATCCATACGAGCTTTTGCAAGAACTACTTCGAGAAGGTGGTCTGATAAAAGAGGCTGTGAAGAGACTTCAAGCAAATCTCGTTGATTTAGATAATTCTGAGGAGGAGGAGGAGGACGAGCAATCGTCAACGGGTTATCGAAGGAAACCGTACTTCTACGATTCGGAGGACGAACAATTACAGCCAGTGTACGAGCCGCTTGAGCTGTGAAAATGAATTATCGCGTGGCCGGTGTATTACGACACCGGTATACGGGATTCAAAGAAATTTAGAAAACGATTTCTGTGGTGTTTACAGACGGTAAAAGCGAAAAAAAGTTCGGTGCCCTTTTGATTGAAACAGCCGTTCTCGGTTCCTGGATTTACGTTTCCACGATATAATATAACGTTCGATGCACCTCGTGTATTTCTGTGCGTGTGTGTATATATACACGCGTATGTACATACGTGAAAGAGAAAAAGTGTCAGTCAGAAAGGTGAAAATATATTCGCCCTCTAATAAGGCGAAATATGTACGGTTCATATCGAAAGAAAGTACAACGAGGTAAACGTAATTAGCCAAGAACTCGCCTTACATGGCCGTGTTTGTAAATATGGTATGTTGTTATTCGAAGCAGTTTCCACGCATCACATATATACAGATACACACACACACCACACACACACACCATACACGCGCGCGGGTTCGTNACACACACACCATACACGCGCGCGGGTTCGTGCGAGTTCGGCTAAGATCGCCGACATATCGACGATTCACGAGGCTACGTGGAAGACATGGCTGCCTCAGTTCGAGCTCTCGGATTCGATTTACATGACAACAAAGACTTTTACCGACTTCTTTTCAAAACTGCAAGTCTCATCCCTCCTTGAATAAACGAAAAGAAAAAAGAAAGGTTAAAAGAAGAGTTCCTCAGTGCTGCTCTCGCGTCCAGGGTAATAGAAAATGAGATTTCTGGAGATAATGGTTGATGAAATTACACATTATGAAATGTTTGTCCACCATTCGTTCTTTTTTCATTCAGAAAAATTCAAAATTTTTCGTTTTCTGTTATTAATTATTATTATAATTATTACTATTATCATCTTTTTTTTTTACAATTATACGAAATAATCTGAGTAGTTGATTCAAAATAATTAATTTCGAAAAGGAAAGAGATGACAATTTGTCCGATTTAACATGAATTGACAGCATAATAATCCAGCATAGTAATCTAATGCTTATTTAAATTTATCTGTTACCTCCGTTACATATATATATATACATATATATGTTAGTTATAAGTATATTTTTTTTAATAGCGTAAAA